>JAOXNR010053237.1:0-46161 GCA_028571225.1 Parsonsia alboflavescens
TATAAAAAAATATATATTTATATGATAAAAAAAATTATTGAACTACTTTAAAATATATATATATATATATATATATATATACATGGTCAAATCAAAAAGTTAATGGGATCAAATTTTCAATTTAATCTTTTTTTAATTAATGTTGTTAGTTTTATTAAAATCATAAATAGAAACATTTTAGAAGAAAAAATATTATCTTAATTTTAACAAAATAAGGATTAGTGCCTTATAAATAACATGACGGAGGGAATTAAATTTTGTTTTTGTTGCACTCAATGATGTAGTTGAACACTTCGAAATTGAGACATGACATGCATAATAAAGATTATGAATTCAAGTAGATCAAATAAATTTCTCCGGACAAAATCTTTATATATATATATAAAAAATTACGTGTTTCATTTGAATTTATATTAACTTTTTCTTTTTATATTTGCTCATTCGTGACCCGTTCATGCCCCAGGACACAATTTATTGTGGGTGCATGGTAAAGATGAATAGTGCTGAGGCAATCATTGCATTCTTCACTGGGTCCCATAGGAACTTTCAAGTATACTAGAACCTCACTACTAAGCACAATTGTACTGTAATAACCACCCTCCTACTCCCAACACGATGGGGGAGATGCTGCTGCTGAAGTTGATGGTGATCCCTTTGCATCGCAAGTCTGTAATTTAGATGGTTATGAATAGGGAAAAATTATCATGATTAATTAAGAACTATGTGATCAAAATTAGTTAATCAACCCACACATGACTGAGACTAATTAGATCCAAATAATTCCTGCATGGGCCCAGAAGGTCTTTGACAATGGATTAATGCATAACCAAGCAACATTTTGCCGTGTAAGCAAGGAACAGAGATTACAGGGAAAAAAGACGGTAACAATGCCGTGTAGAGGGATTGGAGGTGAAACCAAATACAACCAATCAAATTTAGATGTTTCTATTTTTATTTTTTTAATTTAAAATTTAATATCTCACCTTTTAAATTAGTAATTTTTTTTTTTTACAAAGAAATTAACATTAGCACCTATATTAAAAACAAACTAAGTCAAATACATTTTCAAAAATCTATTTAAGTTAGAATGAAAAATTTTTTTTTCGAAAGGGAATAATGGAGGAAGTAGTTCTTAATTTTCACTAAAAATCTTTCCCAAAAAGAAAAACCAATTTCAAAAAGCACAAATTGAAGGATGGACACTGACTTATTGGAGGATTGTTTTAGAACCTCAATCTGACAATATTGGTTGATTTTGTAACTTAAACTCATGATTTTTCAATTAGATGCAAGACTATTTTATTAGTACTTGAACAACTCCTTCTTGTCTCTATCTTTAATTTTGATTTTATATATATATATATATATATATATATATATATATATATATACTCCTTTATTTTTCTAAATTTTAACGATATAAATATAAATAAATAAATATATATATATTTATTTATTTATATTGTTTTGAAATCACCTAATTCGAAAAACAGAATTTCAATTATGCTACTTCCACGCGGACGACAGCTAATTAAGAGAATACAGAAAGGACACTTACCTTAAATTGGTTTCACTATCTGTTTCTTGAAACAAAAATGGAAAAATATACTCCCTTCATCACTAAATGTAAGTTACTAACCGTAATTTTAGAAAAAAATTAAGATAATATATATTTTTCTTAAAATGCTCCTATTTATTATTTTCTAATCCAACTAACAACAATAACTAGGGAAAAGAAAGAGACTAGGATAATATAGTAAAAAATAAGTAAAATACCTAATAAACTAACAACAATGACTTATATTTATCTTTTGTATTAGTGGTATTCAGGTCAATTTGCACGCATCTCGACTGTTCTGCCATGAGTTGTAACTCACTAAGGTTAGATATGGAGGAAGACCACGTTGAATTCATGACCTATGTTATGTAAAAGTCACCTCTGAACCATTCAACCATATTCTTGGATGCACAATGATTTATATTTATTGATAAGGAAAATTAGTCATAATGACTTACAAATAGTGACGAAGGGAATATAAATTTTTGGTAAAACATCACCACCTTTATTCACTTTCCTAATCCTTTTAGAGAAGACTTGTGACTATGAAATTCTATTAGTTAGATGCATATCATGACCAATTCCAAAAACTGACATTGACAAGTGTATCATTTTCAGTAGATGTAACGACCATAATATCTATCTATAGCTTTTTGATGAAGTCCTCTATGCACCCTTTTGGTTGAGATATATCATATATATGGTCACGAGGGGCTCAACAAATTGTCCCGCAAAAGAATGATGACCAGCTGCTAGGAAAATAAGCATTTGGATCTTTTCATATATATTTATGTGATATCCTCTAATGTATTAATAAAATTTTAACACTTTTTCAAAAGATTAAATATCGTAATGTTTAATTTATAAAAAATGATTTAAAGATAAGTATAATTTTTTTTATTTTTTATTGATATCCTTGAGAAAAATGTATTAGAAAATTTGAAACCGGAACAGAACGGTGGTGGTGGCCAGGAATAGAAGACAATTGAGAACGTGGTAGACATCAAAATGGTGGTGGTTGTGGGAGTGATTGATTACTCAGGCCATGAACAAACAACCAGAAATGTACAATATTTTGCCTTAGCTTTCAAGACAAACAGAGTGATGACAATCATGAAATGGTGAAACCATAGTATAATGTGGGATCATCTAGAGGTGCAAAATCAAGAACCCTTTTGAAACACCGTTTTCTTGCATCTGTTTTCATGCCGCTTCTATTAGGAAACTTGTCGAAATGGTAGGTGCATATGGATTAAATACTCCATGTCAAAAATTAAACTTTTTTAAGTTTTTATATAATTTTGAAATGTACAAAATTTAAATATATCCACTCATTAAAACTAAATCTATTTTAGATATCAATATATTTATTTATAAGAAAAATTGGTAAATTAAATAAAGGTCAAAGTACTTTCCTTAATTTTTATATAAAGTGAAAAATGATCATTCAATTTTAGTTGAAGAAAGTATATAATACTTAGGTTTTTTTAATTTTAGCAGTGTCTGAATCAATTTGTTGTTAACTCGACATTCCGCTTATTTAAAAGGGGACTAATGAGATTCGAACTCAAAATTTATGGCCTTTGAACTTACCAATTCGCCTGCTGAAATGTTCCTAAGGGACATACGTAACTTATTTATATCAAAACGACTAGTGGTTAACATTTTTATTAACAGAAAGGAAAGATATGGAGCAGAGAATTTTATTATTGTAGTTATATCGAATTCAAAACTTTTATCCTGAGTAACAATTTCTCATCGTTAAAATGAATTATTTTGTTGATGACATTTTCAAGTTCTTAATCTATATGCATGTCCCCATAAGGAAGTTCCAGTCAAATTTGCTTGCGAGATAAATGCATGGTGTCAAAGAAACCAGAGGCCTGTGTAAGAACAAATTAAACACATAATGCAAATCACTTCCGGCTTCATAACGTCTTACCAGGAATGGAGAGAATTGTGTTGTGGGGGAAAACCTATATATCAACGGTCACCTTTTTTGGGCAAAAGGCACACTTTTTTATAAAGCTTTATATAGAGAAAAACAAACTTTTAGATGTTCACTTTGAACAAATCCCACCCCCCAATTTTTGAAGAAAAATATAGTAGCATTCACTAGAAATAAAGTGGGAAAAAAAAAGGAGTACGGGAAAAAAAAAAAAAAAAACAACTACATGGCTCCATAAATGTTCGGTTGAAAAAATATGAATAGCTAGGGAATATACCGATGGGGGAAACTTCTTGCCCTCCGCAATTTTACGGATAACGGATTGAACATCAATCCACTTCTCCCGCTAATGGGAGAAATGGACATGACTCGGATAAATCAATCTAAATGGGCTCAAACCTTGACCCTAATACTTAAAAGTCAGACTCACGAGATAAGAGGAAAGGTGAGCAGTGACCTCTTACCACCGACCTCTCAGGTCATTGACCTCAGGAGAGGTCTCATCGGACCACTACCTTCGATCTGATGAGTTCTAATCCATCTCATATACCTTTGATACTGTGACTAAATGTACGCAACTCCTAACACATCCCACGAACCTATAATCACTCGTCGCGACCTCCTGAAAGAGATAACCGAGACCTTTAGCATCCATGGACAGGTCGCGAAGTAGGTCGAAAGGTCGTTCGTGACCTTGTAGTTTTAGGTCGAAAGGTCGTTAGGAAGCCTGTAACTCTCTACCAAAGATGTGAATGCCAAAGTATCTCACCTTAGGGAAACTCCAAAATTCTAGAAGTAATTATCTCACAATTATCCCAATTGTCTATTGTCATGTAATTGAAGAGCCCTGATCAAAGAGGTAACTGACCACTCGGTATATATGACTGAATCACACACAGTCCAAAGGACAAGATAGAACAAATTGAGCTAATTTACTAAAAGATTACTCTCTCACCTCAGAATATTGACTTAGGCATCGAAACTATCCTTAGGGCGACATCCTACTCCGGTGACCTAATCCTGTCTTCTCAGGTTGCGATTACAAACGTCATCACTATTCGGATTGACCTAGAGGCTGCTTTCAAGCTCCATTACCCAAAATTCATGCCAAATAAAATAGAATTACTTTTACTAGTGCAAATAAATAAACCTCAATATCCTTCCCCTTCCCATTGGCAACCCAAACAAAGCCTTAGTTTATAAATTTTTCAATTAATAGTTTATACATCATAAATTCATAACATTTCAATCACATGTAACATCAATAGATAACTATTGAGTTCGATACTTATGAGTTATATATTAATTATTACTCCCTAGTTCTGAAATTAGATGTCAATGAATGTCCAAAATTAAATAGCAATTTTTATAAATAGCAGAATGTTTCTTAAAACAAAAATAGTAGTATATTTCTTATAACACTATTTTGGCCCCTCGTGAATAGATAAATATCGATTGATTTAATGTGATGAAACTCTAATTTCTTTGGTAAAATAAAATAAAATGAGAAAAATATGGAGATGGATATTTGTCTATTAGAATTTTTACACTCCCCCCATCAAGAAATGAATGTCTCATTTTAATTTGATTAAAAATTAATGAGTGTGTTTGGCTTTTATTGAGTTTATTGCTTTTACTTTATCATTATTATAATTAGTAGTATAACGATCAAGCTAGTTTTTGTAAATCCTTAAATTAAGGAGTAGTTAAAGGAACATTATAAAAAAAAATATACTTATTTTATAAAATGAGATTGATGGGAGAAACGGGTACGACTCAGGCAAGTCAACATAAACGGGTAGGACCTGGACAAGAAATCAACCCAAATGGGTCCAAGGCTCCCACCCTCAATACCCAAAAATCAAACTCACAAAGTCAACCGGATAGGTAGGCAACGACTTGTTACCAGCGACCTCCAAGCTTGAGAGAGGTACTGCCAAACCTCGATCCACGACCCACTCTCAACTCATCTCATACATTTTCCATGCCACGACTAGATGTGCGCGACTCCTAACATCTCCCATGAACCTACTACCACTCGCCACATACCTCCTAGAAGAGATAGTCGAGACCCTTGATGTCCACAGGCAGGTCGCGAAGTTGGTCTAGAGGTCAGTTAGCTAGCTCACAACTCTCGACAGAAACGTGAATGACAAGATATCTTAATCGAGGGAAGCCCCACGATTCCAGGAGCAGTTGGTGGGATTCAGGGATCTAATAACTATCTTAATTGCCTACTGCCATATAATAGTAGGGCCTGATCGATGAGGTAATTGATCTCTTATACATAATCAAATCAAACACAGTCCACAGACGAGAGAATAGTTTCTTTGAGAACTAATTACATTTGATTACTCTCGGAATGCTGATTTAGGCATCAGAGCTCTTCCCCGGTGATGAGGACATGGCCAAGGACTCCAAATAGGTCCAAGCGAGGGTAGAGAAAACGGGACTTATCTGGACTAACGTGAACCTTCTACCTCGGGATGCGGGCCAGAACTATTGTCTCGAAATGGGCTGAAACTTGACTGGACAACTGGAAATGGCCCAATGGGCAAAACCCATTGCTTTGCCATGGCCTAAGACAGTTCTGGGATCTGGGATCATTTACATGGAGTTTTGGGCATTTTTTTTCTATTTTTTCTTTACGGTCTCTTTTGGCAATTACTTTTATTATTGTTTTAGGGTTTTATTTAAATAGTTTTTCAAATGTATTTTTTAAAAAATTAGTTTTAGACGATCATTATTCCAGGAACGAATTCCTTTTTCCTTTTTCGACTTTTGGTTTTGAATTGCAATTCAAATTAGGCCAAAATCGTGAGTGATCAGGAAAATCATCCCCTTCTTGTTTTCCTGTTTGGATTTGTTGTTTGGGAAATTGCAGACGATTCAAATTGTCCTACATCACTCGGGCAGTGCCTACCTTCCGTGACTTTCTCTACTTTCTTCTCAGGTTGCATTCAATTAACATCATCACGGTTTTGGGGTGACCCAATGTTCACTTTTAAGCCCCATTACTTATGGTGTCGTCTGTGGGAACCAGACAAAAAGCTTAGCCTTCTTCCCTACACAAAATAAATAAAACTCCTGATGACTCAATTACAGCCTACAAGCGTTCAACCACCTCGATGAGGCAAACCACTCGGCAGGATGCAATTTCACACCAGTGAAATGGTGCCTGAAGCCACGCCCCAGGCAGAGAACAACAGCTAGCCTTGGCTGCCCAGTAGGGACCACCTCGGACATCACAGTCTGGTCCGTCTCGAAGGGTCCCAGCAAACCCTCCACCTATGCAAGAGAAGCCCGAGCAAGGGCACCCTGATACTACTACCAATGGCGATAACCCCACGCCACAGAGATCTGGGAGAATACAGATATCAGTTCTAGTAGACCTCCTAGGACAAATGGTGGTAGCCCTCGACTGGATTTCCGGTTGGGGAGATTACATGTCCACTAAACGCACTCCAGTGCCCTAATGAAGAAACTCACAGCCACCCAGAGGCCAAGCTAAGTGCAGATAACCTGACCCACCTCTTCCTTTAGAAGCTAGGAACGACCTCCGGCCTGGCAAACAAGGTCGGGAAATAGGTCGAGAGCAAGAAAGGTCACAACGAACAAGAACACAACCTGTGACCGAATCAGGGAAACCCTGAACAATGGAAGAGGTTACGACCTCAGAAACAGGCTTAACCGAGTAGCCATGTCCCAAAGCCAAAGGCAAGATGCTCGCCCTGAACGAACTCCTCTTGGAGTAAGGATGTCACCTCAATAAAGCCTGATCAAAATGATAGACGATAACACTCGAGGGGCAACCCCTAATCCATTGAGGAAGGCAATTCCCCCAACCAATCAGGAGTCGCAAAGCAATATGGACCTAACTAAGCCCTTGCCATTTGTCCACAGCATCCAAACTGCTTGGATACCGCTAGGATTCAAAGCCCCACACTTGGAGGCAAAATATCATGGCACGGGTGAACCTCTACGGCACATAGATGAATATGTGTCTCACATGGAGATGTTCAAGTAGAGCCTTTCGGTCAATACAAACAAAAAAGGCCCAGTCTTGGTTCAAGGGCATTCTGGAAGCAAGCATCTCAAGTTGGACACAACTGAAGGAGTTGTTCTTGAAAAATTATCAAAGCAGCACGAGGTGCCAAAAAGACATCAACGACCTCTTCAACATTAAGCAGAAGGTTAGAGAGAGTACGAGAAGCTTACAGTCGCTTCAATGATGAAGCAGTGTAGATAGAGCAGAAAAATGATGCCATCTACATCACTGCCTTCAAACAAGGTTTGCAGAGGGGGTACGTAGCCCTATAGGCTGGTCGAGGAGCCAGTAAAAACCATCAAGAAGTTGCAGACGCTGATAGAAAAACTGATCAAGGTTGAGGAGACAACGATCCAAAAGAATATCCTTGGCTTTGCCGCAACCATTGAAAAAGACAATAAAGGCCAAAAAGCAATCAATCCTCAAAAAAGGATAGGAAGGACCTCCACACAAAGGGAGGAACTTCAGACAAGAAGAGGAAGATCATCCCCGACCTCGTGGCCACTCACCTAAAGACCTTGCGGGCTGAAATTCTGGTGGTCATGGGAAAGAGAGCTCTTATAAAAGCCTCCAAGACCTCTCAAGAGTCTAGTGGCTAGAAGAGACACAACCAAGTTTTGCCACTACCACAAGGACCATGGTCATCTCACAGAGGATTGTTTTGACCTCAAACGGGAGATTGAGAGGTTAATCAAGGAGGGCCACCTACAAGAGTTCTTAGCAAGGAACCCGGGTCCAACTGATCCATCTCCAGCAGCCCCAAAAAATCAACAACCGTCTGTGCGTGAAATAAATACTATCAAAAGGAGGTCAAAGCGAGCTCTAGGGGAAGACTCAAAACCCCTAACAGTGTCCCTCCAGATTAGAGATTCTCTAGTCCACAAAATGGGCAAGGTTTTCGACCAGATGGGGATTGACAAGAACTTACTAATAAGGTCAGACACAACTTTGACCAGCTTTAACGGCAGCACGACCTATGCTAATGGGATTCTTTGAGTCCCAATGACAGTCCTTGTGAGTGGCAAGGAGGTCACTAAGATCATGGATTGGATGGTCGTCGACGCTCTTAGAACTTACAATGCAATATTGGGTAGGAGGGGGGTTATGGACCTGAGAGCAGAAATTTCTCTACTCAACAACAACAAGAAAATCCAAGTTGGAGACACTTGGATTGTCCTAGAAAGGGACAGACAGCTCATTGTAGAATGTTACATCAATGAAGGTAACAAAGAGAGCTCGCCCAAGCTCAAAAGGAGAACTGCTTCGGCCTCCCGAAAGGGAATGATGATTATAGAATCCAGGCAGCTGGCAAAGGAGAGAAGGTGTTCCTTAACCCAGAATTCCCTGAGAAAGGGATAAAAATAGGACAGGCATTACCTCCTAAAATCAGAGGGAAACTTGTTTATTCCCTTCAAGAGTATCTGAAGGTCGTTGCTTGGTGGCCTAGCGACCTCGAGGGTGTAGACCAAAAAATTACTGAACACAAGGTCGAACTCAAACTAGGTGTCAAGCCAATAAACCAAAAGAAGAGGACCTTCACCCTCGAATAGAATGAAGTCATAGGTCAAGAATTCCAAGCTCTTCTCGATGTAGGAATTCGGAAAGAGGTGGTATATTTGGAGTTGCTAGCCTACCCAGTCATGGTCCCAAAGAAAGAAGGGACATGGAGGAGGTGTGTGGACTTCACCACACTGAACAAATTTTGCTGGAAGGACTCCTATTCACTCCCAAGTATAGAGCAAATGGTGGACTTGACAGCCAGGTATCAGTGGCTATGTTTCTTGGACGCATACAAAGGGTACCACTAAATCCCAATGGTAGTGGAAGACATGGGAAAAACCTCATTCATCATAGAGGTTGGGAGCTACTGCTACACCCAAATGCCAGTTGGCCTGAAGAACGCAAGAGCAGAATTCCAGCGAGCTATGCATAAGGTGTTCAAAAACGAGTCCGGGAGGAACATATAAGTCTACGTGGATGACATAGATATCAGGTCCAAGACCTCTGAAGATTTCATTGACGACATCAAGGAGACTTTCCAGACCCTGAAGGCTGCCTACATGAAGCTCAACCTAGAAAAATGCACTTACGGAGTTTCAGCGGGTAAATTCCTGGGCTTCATGATCTCTGAAAGAGGCATTGATGCCAATCCAAATAAGATAAAGGCACTGTTGGACATTGAACCTCCCAGAAACATCAAGGAGGTCCAGAGCCTAGCAAGAAAGATGGTAGCACTGGGGCGCTTCATCAACAAAATGGCGGACAAAGGAGAAAAATTCTATGACGTCATAAAGAAGCCAAAGGACTTCCAGTGGATCGAGGACTGCCAAGCGCATTCATCAAGCTGAAGGACTTCCTAGGACTGCCTCTTCAACTTGTCTCACAGAGAAAGTAGTCAACTCAGTGCTATTAGTAGAAATTTTAGGAGAACAGTTCCTTATTTATTATGTGAGTCGACTGCTCAAGGGTCCAGAAACTAGATATTTGGACCTCGAAAACTTCTTGTACCTCATTATTATTACCACTAGGAAATTAAAGCCATATTTTGAAGCTTATCCGATACAATATTAACCAATCTACCACTAAAACAAGCTTTAGCCAAGCCCGAGCTGTCGGGTAGAACAATGAAGTGGTCACTTGAACTCTTTTGATATAAAATTCAATTTGAGCCAAGAAAAGCAATCAATGCTCAAACTCTCTCAGACTTTGTAGAAGAATGCACAAGAGTTCCACCAGAGCTCACAAGCACCTATGAAAGCAACGTTTGGACAATGTATATAGATGGTTCAACGGAAAAAGAAAATTCAGGGGCGGGAATAGTACTGATTAGCCCTGAGGGAGTGAGAATCGCTTACCCTGTGAAGTACAACTTTCCAATCTCGAATAACAAATCCGAATATGAAGCTCTCTTAGCAGGTCTAAGACCTGTAAGAGCTCTCAAAGTGCAGAAATTGCACATTAAAATAGATTCGCAACTCATAGCTAGCTAGGTCGCTAGAGAGGACAACATGATCAAATATCTCAAAAGAGTAAGGGATATCACATCTAAACTTGAGAATTTCCTCATCAAGCAAATACCCAGAGAACAAAATGCAGAGGCAACTATCCAAAGTCTATCGAGAGATCAGTCGGGGACAAAAGCAAAGCTACAAGTGGAACAGTTATACTCTCCAAGCATAAAGCTTGGTTATACAGTATTAGGCAGACTAGAGATATTCGATCTACAAGTTCCTCAAAGATGGCAACCTTCCATAGGACCCAAAAGAAGCTCACCAAGTGCGAAAATGGACACCTCGCTAAGTCCTAATAGGAGATGACGAGGTATATAGGAGGTCATATACTTGGCCATTACTTAAATGTCTAAGTCAAGAAGAGGGACAATATGTCATTGAAGAGGTACATAGTGGAATATGTGGATCACGCATAAAAGCAAAGACGGTGGCTAAGAAGATACTAAGAACAGGGTATTACTGGCCCTCAATGGTTTTAGACATTGAGAAAAACATACAGAAATGCACGAGTTGCTTGTTGCATGGGAACAAATCTCATGTGTCGCCAACAAGGTATCAATCCATCAATGCATCAGTACCTTATGATATCTGGGGTATTGACATTCTTGGACCCTTCCCAAAAGGAGTACGGGTTGTTCAGTTCCTGATCATTGCCATGGAGTACTTCACCAGATGGATCGAAGCAAAGCTAATGGCAACCATCTCATCACCGAAATTCCAGTCTTTTGTTCGAAGGAACATCGTGTGTAGGTTTGGGATTCCCCGAGCTATAATTTCAGAAAATGGAAGGAAATTCATTGGCGACCTGTTCAAAACATTTTGCGAGAATTTGAACATTAAACAGAGGTTGACCTTTGTAGCTCACCCTTAAGCTAACAAGCTCGCCGAGGTCACAAACAGAACCATTCTGGAAGGACTTAAGAAGAGGCTCATCGAGCTCAAGAAAGAATTCGCAAACCTACTTGGTCGAATGACATTTCGAGCATTCTATGGGCATATAGAACAACACCTAGAAAAGCTATTGGAGAAACACTATTCAACTTATGCTTTGGTGCA
Source organism: Parsonsia alboflavescens (assembly GCA_028571225.1). Taxonomy (NCBI): domain Eukaryota; kingdom Viridiplantae; phylum Streptophyta; class Magnoliopsida; order Gentianales; family Apocynaceae; genus Parsonsia; species Parsonsia alboflavescens. The sequence continues at coordinate 11,622 of JAOXNR010053237.1, forward strand.
GAGGCAGTGATGCCGATCGAGGTCGGCATGAAATCACTAAGACTGACTGAATATAATTCAGTCTTAAATGAGGTCTAGAGAATGGTAGACCTCGATCTCCTTGAAAAGGTCAGAAACAAAGCAATGGAAGCTGATAGGACCTACAAAAGGCAAGTGACCAATTTTTAAAACAAAAGAGTGAAAACAAGGCATTTCACAGTTGGAGAAATGGTAGTAAAAAGTTCAAACGTTGGCAAACAAGGTCAACTGACCAAGCTGCAAGAAAACTAGGAAAGACCTTATATGGTCCAAGAGGTTCACAAAGGAGGGAGCTACAAGCTCGCTGATCTCGAAGGAAGACAACTACTAAGACCTTGGAACATTTGCCATCTAAAGAAGTTCTATGCCTAAAGCTGACTAAGACATTGCAGACCTTGAGAAACTGATTAAAAAGACCTTTTGAACATCATGGCAAACTCAACAACCCTACCAGTTTTTAGTTTGAGCAAGACATGAATGAAAGATAAGTTATTCCTTTGTTAAAGCTTATCAAGTCTTCACTTTGTGTTATTTGCCTGAAGTTCAAAGTGCCAAAAAATAAAGACAGAATGCTTAGCAAATATAAATGCAAGATATTGAAGGAAAAAACAAATCTGTTACGGAAATTAGAGGCCACAAATAGACCTCTGAAAATATTCAAGTGCAGTGCAAAAAATATGAAGAGTTGAGTATTCAAGGTCCTAATTCTATTACTGATCATCCCCAGGTTTGCCTCTCTGCTGCCTCTGGACAAGGGGAGCATTGTCTTTATCACCCTTATCCTTGAGAATATCGATTGGCTTAGAGCTGCTTGGAGGAACCCCCTCTCCAGAAGTAGTCCCTGTCCCAATAGCATTAGAAGGGCATGCAAAGTAGAAGATAATATGATCAGACAAAAAGTTACATCAGAGATGGACAAGTGACCTAGAAAAGGTCAAGTACCTCCTCCAAAATAGGTACTCATGAGGCGAGCGTAAATTCCCTGAAATCAATCTACACTGCAGAACAAGGGAATACCTTCGGGAGATATCATGGCCTGGGGGATGACATCCAGGACCTCTCTCTCTGAAACCCCAAACTCCAGGCAGCCTCTACTAGCTCTTTTCCTTTCCTTGAGGGCCTTCATCAGTTTGGCCAACTCGAGCCAGGACCTCAGTCGCAACAACCTCCTCTGTAGAAGTCTGATTTAGATCCTCTTGAAGCCAAGGAAGAGGAGTCAGCAACTCTGGACGATAAAGTGCAGTGTCATATACAAAGCTAGTCTTCATCTCGGGGTAAGTTTTCTTGAGGTCGTCAATCACCTTAACATATACCCCATCATTTGAGGCTTCATCAGGGTCTCCACATACCTTTGAAAGGCATGAAAATCCTCAAGCCTCTTCATAGAGAGGTTGCCATTCTTATCACAAAGGTCCTGGAACAAGTCTAGTTTGGCCTTAAGCTTCTAGACTTGCTCCTTTTGCAGTATGTCAGAGTCAGTCGGCTCTGAAATCCATTTGTGAGTCTCATCCAACACCTCAGATATGGGTTGATTTTTAGCTCTAGCCTTATTAACATCCTTCCTACATTTAAAAAGAAGTCTGGCTGATTTATCAGCAAAGGCGTAGGCCTTTCTAGCCGAAGCCGCGAGCTCAGCATTCTTTTTTTCCAAGCGAGCTTTGGCATCCTGGAGCTCAAAGATAAGAGAGGCAAACTCCTTGTCCTCTTTGGCTTTCTCGACTTGCCCCCTCAAATGCTCCCCAAAGAGGATGTGACCCTACAAAAGAGAGAAAAAGAGGTCATTGCTGAAATCAAAATGAGACAGGACCAATTGCAAATTTGCAGAAGGTCATAGGAACTCACCGCAGTGTAAAGAGAGGCACCGAATTTGTAAATCTCCTTGTCTGTCAGTTGCCAGCAAATCTCTCGCTCAACTGATTTAGCGCACTCCATCAAGAAGGATTGGGAGTGGGGAAATTGGAGCAAAGAGTCAAAGGTCTCCATTTCAGATCAGAGACCCATCTCGCAGTATCCTCGGAGGAATGAGTAGCCAGGGCAGCAGCTCCCAACCTTTTAAAAGTGTCTGCAACCTCCTCAGTGGTGCAGCTCAAAAATGCAGGTTTGGACTCTGAGATCACGGGAGCCTTCCCTTTAGTAGTTGAGCTCGGAGGAATCCTCTTAGTAGGATGGGAAGAAGGTGAAGAAGTTGAAGATGGAATCTTGATGGGCTGACCAGACGATGTCATCCTAGCAGCCCTCGAGCTTCGCTTGGAGGCACGCTTAGTCCTCTCAGCTAATACCTGTCTCCCCCTGCCCTGGGGAACAAGAATGCTAGTAGCAGAAGAGGCACCAGCAGTGCCCTAAGCTCCACTAGACGGAGCTTGAGAAGGTTCAGAGCTGAAGATCCAAGATGTGATTCTCATTTCTGCCAAAACAGGGAAAAAAGAAGAACTGATAGTATAAAATTTCGAGTAGATAAAAGCAAACATCAGTTAAAAATAGAAAAGCTCAATACCAAAAGGGGATATCCCCAGAGCTCCCCTAACCAAAGTGAGGTCAAGCTTTGCTGGGCTCCTTTGCCCAACAGGATGCAGGAAAGTCTCAGGCCCAACTGGGGTAGTACACCCGACCTTGGCTCTATCAGACTTAGCCATGTCAATCAAGAAATCCTTATGCTCGTTTTGGTCATGGGATAAGTCAGGGAGATAGTTAAAAAATGAACTGTTTAGGTTCCAATCAAGGTAGGGTTCAGACCGAACTAAATGGTGTGGAAGACGAGCAAAAAAGAAAAGGTCTTTCCATTGTCCTATTGAGGACTGAAATTACCTACTAGCTTGTGCCTGGGGTTAAACTGGAGATATGCCTCGGAAGATTTAGAAGCCGAAGAGACACCAAGTTTAAAAAAGCTCCTAAAGAGCTCCAGAGAAACTAGAACTCTATAAAGATGACAGGTCGGTATGAAAGCCACCATCGTCGTAAGGGAGTTTGGAACAAGTTCGGCTAAGGGAAAACCCCAGAAGTCGGTAATATCAAGAAATAGATGATGAAGGAAAGGAACGAGGATGTCTCCCTTGAGGCTAGAAAGATAAAGGACTATACGATCCTCGTGCCCACTGTAGAGGCGCTCATCCTCCGAAGTGGCGACTATTTCTCCTTTTCCCAGCCCAACTCTCCAATGATGTTAAAAATTTCAGAAGGCCCTAGAACAGAAGACATGGAATAAACTCATGTTTCATTAAGCTCAGGGGTTTTGCTCCTAACAGAAGAAGCTTTGACAAAAAGCGGGTGCAAATAGAAAACCCTATTCTCCAAATCAATAGAAGAATGGGAAGGAGCTATTTCTCCAAGATGAAGGGAAGGAGTGTTAGATGCAAAAGACGTTGAAATCGACATCTCAGGTTTATGGGAAAAAACTTAAAAAGATGAAAATTTTCAAGGGAAAAGAGAAAACTCACTCAGTAAAATCCTGGAAGGTGAAAGGGGGAAGTAGCCCTGAGTAACCGGATGCTCAAGTATATGGAAGGAAGGAAATTTAAAGCGGAAAGCTTTGTAAGTTTGAAACAAGCTGTGTGAAAGTTTAGATAAATCCTAAAAATTCTAAGGCTTATAATTTATATTAAATAAGGAGTCTATCGGGCTGCAGAACGGGGCGACCTTCCAAAGTTGAAACAGGGCAATTACCCAGAACTGAATTGGTCAGTTTCTTCCCAAAATTTAAACGGAGCAACTTTCATGAAATAGGTGTGGTGACTTTCCAAAAATGGAAACGTTTCAATTCTCTCTAAGACTAAAGAAAGGGGACTTTCCCTGTTCGAACTGGATAGCCAACTCTCCAAAAAACTGAAGGAATGTATCTTCTTCTAGAAATAGTCGTTACAGAATGAAGCCGCATGACCTTTCAAAGGTTAAGACCTGAATATGGTAGTTCTTGATACCTGAAGGTTAGACTCGAGAGCAGTTACGAGGAAACTGCTTGACCTTTCAAGGGCCCGACCAATAGATGGCAATTCATAGTGCCTGACGGTCAACCTCGTGACTTAGAGATGGTAGTTCTTAATACCTGAAAGACAGGCCTCCCGAAATACAGATGGCAATTCCTAATGCTTGAAGGTTAGGCGCCCGACCTGGAGATGGTGATTTCTAACTCTTGAAGGTCAGACTCGCTACTTAAAGATGGTAATCTCTGATACCTGAAGGTCCGACCTATGAGTCCCAAGGAATAGGTGGGCAGGGACCTCCTATAATCGACCTCCTAGGTCAGGAACCTATAACATGAGCATAAAAGAGGTCTCATTGGATCACGACCTATGATCTAGTGAGTCCCAATTTAGCTCATATGCCTTTCATGCCGTGATCAAGTGTGTGCAACTCTGGTTGAGGCCATAAAATTGAAAGCCAGCTTGCACCTCTCTACTAGAGACGAGAATGGAAAGGTGCCCCAAGGCTAGCCGTTACAAGGATTCGGCGAACCCATTAGCGGCTATGACTTTAAGATGGTTATTTAGGGACAATGACCTCTAAGCTTGCTAGGCTTAAAGGGGGGCAATGATGGGAGAAACGAGTGTAACCTGGCGAGTCAACATAAACGGGCATAACTAGGACAAGAATTCAACCCAAATGTCCCCAAGGCCCCAACTCTCAATACCTGAAAGTCAGACTCACAAAGTCAACAGGATAGGTGGGCATTGACTTGCGACCACCAACCTCCTAAATGAGCTCGAGAGAGATAACATCAGACCTTCACAACCTGGTAACTCCCAACTCGGCTCATACATCTTCCATGCCACGACTAGATGCGCACGACTCCTGACATCTCTTATGAGCCTACTACCACTCGGCGTGACCTCCTAGAAGAGATAGCCGAGACCCTCAATGTCCACGGTAGGTAGCGAAGTTGGCCTAGAGGTTAGTTAGTGAGCTCACAGCTCTCAACAGAGACGTGAATGGCAAGATCTCTTAACCAAGGGAAACTCTAAGATTCCAGGAGCAGTTGGCGAGATTCCAGGATCTTACAATTATTCGAATTGCCTACTGTCACGTAATAGCAGGGCCTGATCGGTGAGGTAATTGATCTCTTATATATAATCAAATCACACACAGTCTACAGACAAGAGAACAGTCTCTCTGAGAATTAATTACACCTGATTACTCTCACAATACTGACTTAGGTATCGGAGCTCTCCTCTGGGTACAGCCCACCTCGGGTGACCTTCTCTACTTTCTTCCCTAGTTGTAGTCGATTGACTTCATCACGATTTTAGAATGACCCAGTGTTCACTTTTGAACCCCATCAGAGATATTTAATTTAAGACAAACCAAAATATAAATAGAGACATTAAATTCTGCATGGAGAAAGTAATAGTTATTGTAGTTGACTAGAAGTATTGAAATCAAATCTATTGCAATATATAAAAGTAATTAACAACCCTTGTCCAGAAAATGTCACATGTGATGATCTCACCAATTCTTGCCAAATTATCTTTGTAAGTGATTTGCAAACGTCTCAATAAGGTGGTTTAGGAGAAAAGTGGGATGTTACGAAACAAAGAAAAAAAGATTTGCAAACATCTTAATAAACGATTCTTCATTTTATTTTTTTCTATAAAACTATCTTCTATTTTTCACATTAGATGACTTTCCATTTTCTATAAAATAGTTAAATTCCCTACAAAACTCTTCATTTTTCTATATAAATTGTTTCATAATCCATCTCATTTCTTCATTGTTTCATAACTGTTGCTTCCTCTGCCCTCAATGAAAAATCAGTAATCTGATTAACCTGTTGTGGCTGCTGTGTGGCATTTGCTGTTAGTACTTCAAGTATTAATTGATAGGAGTGCTACATGATTGTCTCCATGAAATACTACCCACTTGCGATACAGGTGAGTTTAACAAGGGTTTTTTTTCCCCTTTCTTTTTGACCTGGAAATATAGTATTCTCTTAGTTCAGAATTGTTTTTTTTTACACCACCTCTCCCCAAACCCTCCCTATATCCTTCCCTACAAGGATCAACAGTGACACCATCTATCCTCAATGTGTCTCGAAATCGAGACTTCCCAGTCTCAAATGTTTCATATTCCACTTTGACCTGACCAAAATTGAATATCTCATTTCCTAAATTAGTAAAAGATTTATCAAGTTAATTGATATTATAATGTTAAAATGAATTAAGTCAAACTTTTTTTAAAAAAAATACATGCAAGTCAAAATGAGACATTTAATTCTGAATAGAGGGAGTATGATTTATGAAAAGTAGGATTTTTTTTTTTTTTATGAAAAAGAAAAGATTTTGGTTTTCTTGATTTAAGGAATATTTTTATTAGGGCTCTTAGCTAACGTGGTCATTCATGTTTGGGCCAAAACATTGTTGGGTCTTAATGTTTCACTTTTATTTTCAGCTATTATAATCCTTAATAATTTATGTGTGGTCGTAACAGTACAAACCGTTACATTCCAATCATTTTCGTGATAGTAAAGGTTAGAGGTGTAAACGAATCGAGCCGAGCAAGAATTTACTAGGCTCGAGCTCTACTCGTTTATATTCTTTCGGGCTCTGGCTCTTAAGAGCCTAAATAGTTAGGCTCGAGTTTGGCTCCTTTATTATCAAATAGCCTCGCAAACTCGAGTTCGGGCTCTTTTAAGCTTGACTCGAACAAGGCTCGTTTAAGCTTAAAAATTTAATAAAATTAAATTTTACAATAATAATATTTGAGTTCAAATTCATTTATACAACACATTTAAATCTAAATCTCCTTTATAAGTTTCTAAACTTTGAATTTTTTTTTTTTTTAAAAAAAACATTTAACACTAGAGTTAGTTAAATCACAACCCATGCCATGACAAAATGATCAAATTTGCATCACAAGTTTCTCCTAAATTGATGAAATACAATTCTTGTAATTCTTTTGACACAAATCTTGTAATTCAATTGAGTGCTTGAAATGATAAAATATCGACCATGTCATAGCAAGCAAGACAATTCGACATATTAACAATATATATAACATATGTGTGTGTAATAATCACTCAAATAAAACAATAATTTTCTTATATATTGGTTGTAAAGTATGAAATTTAAGATGGAATTTTAAAGTGATTGATTGGTCCAGTGTAAAGTAAGTAAGAAAAATATTTAATGACTAAATTCTCACATTATATATCATGTCTACAAACGAACTTCCAGTTCATAGTTTGAAAGTAACTTGTTAAATTTCTCGAAACAAGCAACTAAAACTTCCAACTTATAAGAGTTAGGATCAAATTATATGTATATATAAATAACATATTATATAATAACTAGACATTATCATATTCATAATATATATATGTATATATATATATATATATATATATAAATTATTAAGTTCTTTTAGGCTCACGGGCCTACATAAACAACTACATATGGGCTCAACTCGGCTCATTTAATAAAAGAGCCTAATCCAGGCTCGGCTCTAACTCTTCTAAGACAAGTCGAATTTAAGCTTTCACCGAATCAAACTAACCATTTGTGAATAATCTCATCTCATTGACACCATTGGTGCTAACAGTTAGACATTTTAAATCCTTCTACCAAAACGACTTCATTTTTATAGGGCCTCAAAATGACATCATTTTGATAGGAAGCAGCAACTTTGATCTTCTGGATATTCACTCCTCTAAAATTTAATATTTTTGTGTTTGTTTGGTTGCTGAAATTGTGGGAATGGAATTGCAGCTTTCCTTTTGTTGATTTCTATGCTGAAATCAATCCATCTGATTTTTCAAATATTGAAGAAATCGGCATATCCAAATAATATTCTTCATCCCTTCTACAAATGCATGTAACAATTTTTCTTTTTGTGTTTATTGTGTAGATTAACTTTCATGGTGCGTTATTAATTGGTAGAACAAGAGCATTTAAAAAAGATTTGGCAGTTTTGGAAGCTTTTCTCCTCCCGCTAAATCTTCAAGTTATTTGTTCTTTCTTTACAGTATATTCTGCTTAATTGAATGTTTTCAAAAGAAGCTATGCAAGTTATTGATCGTTGATTCAACCTCATATGATTTCCACCTGAAAAGTGAATGAGTTAATAGATAATAAATATAAGCAGTTAATAAAAAGACTCAAGCAATTGAAATTGAGAAGTATTCTTTTGCACACATAGTCTACTAAAAGAATTTGGCTTATTGGATGACGTAAGCAAAAGAACTTGCCAGCTGTCATATTACCTTGGCTGCAATATGATGATCATGAATTTCTGCTGCATCTTCTACCATTATATTTGCAACATTGGGATCAAAAGCTGATGACTGAGCCTTAGTTTAATGCAAAGAAATATATATAGTCCTTTTGTCCTGTGTGAAGGCATCGTTTTGGCCTGCTTGCTTTGGTATTTTTTGTGTTTTTTTTTTTTGGCAGTGCCAAAACGGTACCGTCTCACTGTGTGACAAGACACACAACAGAACGTATATAAATATATATATATATATATATATTTATATATGTTACATTTTCTAATTATGACTAAATAATTATCAGAAATAAAGAAGAGTGAGTATCAAACATGGGCTAGTCCACTTATGATCCTTCCATCTGTATGAGTTAACTTTGCAATCGATTTTGAAAAGGGTGAGAGACTAAAGAAAAATTTGTTTATCAACTTCAGATTCAATTCTAACTTAAAATCGATTTTATTTATTCTGATTAATTGAGAATTTGAAAGAATTGAATTTTTATTTTATTTTTATGAAGCCATCAAATAAGGATGCGCTTCGAGCTTTATACCACATGGAGGTTTGAAAGAATTGAGTTGAAGGATATATGATGCACACTATGATGTGCGCGTAATTTATTATTATATGATTTACAAATGGTATTCAACCTTTTGGTGGAACTTAAAATTTTAATTAAACAGATAGATACGATTTCTGAGTGATCAATCACCTACAGATTAACTCAGCGAAGTTGGTTCAATAGAAATCTTCGTTTAATATCATCACCAGAGGTGGCGAGTTTATTCCGATCATCAATGTCCGCCGCTATTGCCTTCAGTTCCGCCGCAGTAATTCCGGCCAAGGCCAGGAACGCCTCTTCAATTCGCCGCCACCTCCCCACACTTAGATTTTCCCTTCGTGCGTCCTCTCCCGCTCAGCCATGCTATTTCTCCGGATCTTCCGGTACATTCTCGATTTTTGAGGAAAATTCTTTTTGCTTTTGCTTTCCAATTCATGCATTTTGTTCCAAGATTTGTTGACTTTTTGCTTATGTAGTTCTATTTTTGTGTAACTGAATGATGGTATTGGAACCAACAGGTGGTGGTCTGAAAGCTGAGCCAGTGGCAGCAAAGGGAGAGGCAACAGTTGATTGTGGTGGAAATACCGAAGCTCCGGTTGCTGTGGTGACTGGAGCTTCTAGAGGCATAGGAAAAGCCATTGCCTTGACTTTGGGAAAAGCTGGTTGTAAGGTCACTCTCCAGTTTCACCCTTTTTTTTTACCGTGAACTCAAAATACATCTCTAGCTTATATACGCATTTCAATTTGCTGTTAATGTTTGTTATCACAAGCAAATAAGTCCTGTTTGTTATCGCTTTAGCCACATTTACAGGAAGGAATTGTATTTGGCTCTCATTAGAAGTTAAGACACTGAAGGGGAAACATGGAATAAGAATTGAAAAATAAAAGGATTAGTTATTAGTTCTCTAGATAGTTGTAGGACTGAAATATTCAGTTTTATTGGTTTGCTTGTGGATTATGAAAGTAAGTAGAGTTGGCGGTTGTATTTGGTCTCGAGCAGGACATAGTGTGTGGATAATATGGTACTTGGCTTTATCTTTCTGATTATTAAGAGGAAAAGAACACCGATTTTCATTAAAGGATTTTCAGTGGACAACCATGCATGCAAATTAAGTAGTTAATGATGAGGATTTGGACTATTATTCAGTATGTCATGGACTTAATTCTTTTTCCTCTTATGGAAGTAAATAAAAAAACCAGGAAAATCACCTTTTTGTTTTTGTTTGTAACAACCTTCTGCTGTTATTTTCACTTGTGGTGTCACATGGATTCCTTTTTTTGTAACAGGTTTTAGTGAACTATGCTAGATCATCGAAGGAGGCTGAAGAAGTTTCTGAAGAGGTCAGCTTATTGCTTCCATTGTATTATAGCCTTACATGATGTCCTTCCTGGGAATTAGTTATAAACCCACCTGCAACCCCACCACACCCAAAAAAGAAAAAGAAAAAAAAGAGAGAGAGAAAAATGGAAAATGTTGTGATGCAGCATTGACAGAGGATACAAATGAAAGAATGAAAGGAAAGTGGTTGAGCACAGAATATATTTCACAGCTTGAAATCAAACTTCTATGCCATGCTTGCAACTCATCTAATCCAACTCATAAGCTGCAGTTCTGATTATGCTAGCTGATCTTGTAACCAAACGAAGTAGTAGTATTTGTAGTCCTATCCTAATGTGCCACAAGATTCTCTTCATACTGCTTGAATATAATTGTAGTTATTAGTTAGAGGTGAGAGTATTTTGTATTTGTCCACATTTACTTTCCCCTAAGTTTCCAAACAACAGACTACATAGTTAAAGGGATTTTCATTTTTCTTTGGGGTGTAGAGTCAGGCATGGTCATCACTGCCCCTCCCCCTTCTATCACTAAGCGTTACTCTTAATAAAGCTTTACATCTTCTGTAATTGATTAATGAATCATCTAAGAGTTTCCATGTGTAAACTATTTTAGTTCATACTGTAGATTCAAAAATATGGAGGCCAAGCTTTTACATTTGGAGCCAACGTTTCAACGGAGGAGGATGTAGACTTAATGATCAAGACTGTGAGCAAAGCTCTTGTTCTAGAGAAAATTTCTTTGTTTTGTGTTGCAGTAGTTTCACATAAGATGACATCAGTTAAGTTTCATCTCTATAGGTGGTTGATCGATGGGGAACAGTTGATGTCTTCATAAATAATGCAGGTCAGTGGCAGCTGTTTGTTGTGTGTGAAACACCTTTCCTTTCCTCTTTTGATTATTTGATTGTAGAATTACTTCAAAGGAAGGAACAGTCCTTCCCCAAAACCATTAAAAAAAACAAGATATGCAGGTTTGGAGGAGAGGGGGAGAGAGAGAGAGCTCACCTGCCAAAACTTAACGAAGTAGAGAGGCTGTACATGCATTTATACCCACTTTTTGAGGACTGATGCTAACCCCCGTCAATTGGAATTTCCATGCTTGAAAAACATGGAGATTCAAGTCTCATAACAAATTGTTTCACATGCTTGATCAATATCAATATGTTTGGTGGAGTTCTGTAGGAATTACCCGTGATGGTCTCTTAATGAGAATGAAGAAGTCACAATGGCAGGAAGTTATGGACCTGAATCTTACAGGAGTATTTCTCTGCACACAGGTGTTTATATTCATCTTCTTTATCCATTTGACTCCTTTTTGCCTTTATACCATGTCAGATGAATTAATAAGAATTCCAACTTTGCCTCTGGTTCTCTGGAATGAGATTCTTTTACTTGGTTCAGGCTGCAGCCAAAATAATGATGAAGAAGAAAAAGGTAAGATTCTCTATTCCGAACTTGTCAAGCATCTGACATTATTCTCTCCATGATATGTTCCGTGATTAGGATATCAACATTAATATCTTGTCTAAGAGACTCATGTAAGGGGAAGCTTAGAAATTCTACGTTACTTCTGTGTAACTATAGTTCACACCTCTTTCAATGTGTCATACTTCTTGGCAATCAAATCACTGAGTGGGTGGCTTCAGCCTCTACGACATCCATGTTGACACCTGGCCTTGAGCACGTAGCTTGTTACAGCCAACTTGGCCAAACATGTTCACCTTATTATCCTAACAGCATGTATGTTTCCTTCTCATGAGAATGAATTCTGGACCTGTTTTCTCCATTTCACTGCTGAGTGATTCACTAGTCTATGATGATGCTACCTATCGAAGCCTGAGGAGCTTCAATTGCTGCAAAAACATACACTTGCATGAGTTTACATAGCTATTGTTCGCTTTACAGACACCCCCTTCCCTTTCCTTGCACAGAAAATACAAGCAAACTATTGTTATCTTGGCATGAGCCTAGCATGATATTGAAAAGCTCCCATTGTATGATATTTTTGCACGCACACAGCAATATAGCAATACTTATTAGCAGATAAATCATGAACTCAATTTGAAGATAGAATGGGCCCAAACAAATAAACCTGTGTTTGATCTATATTATTGTGTAACTCATTCATTTCTGATGGCTGAATACACTGTTTGGGAAAGGAAACATTAGAAATTCTGCCAAAAGATTTGGAAAACTTCAGGTATTTCAATGGTGTGTGCTTTTCTCAATGTTTTCTTATGTCTACTTTCAACATGGTTGACAGGGAAGAATAATCAACATTTCATCAGTTGTTGGATTGGTTGGCAATGTTGGGCAGGCCAATTATAGTGCAGCAAAAGCTGGAGTCATTGGCTTAACCAAGTCCGTTGCAAAAGAATATGCAAGCAGGAATATTAATGTGAGGGTTTTGTTACTAAGGAATAATATGGTGTCCAATATATTCCATGTTTCTTACTATTCGCTGAAGAAAAGGAAAAGAGAGTTAATAAGTCATGATGGTATTGCCTCATAACTTCTTAGGTTCCAGTTTCTCTAAAGAGATTCAGATTTTTCATTTGGCAGGTAAATGCTGTGGCACCTGGATTTATAGCATCCGACATGACAACCAAACTTGGTGAAGAAATTGAAAAGAAGATTTTGCAAACAATTCCCCTAGGTCAGAAAGAAAAATAATTGGTTTTACTTCTTGTTCTTCATACCTTCAGTGTGATATATTGCATTCCACAATATACCTTCACAACTTGTTGACTATTATGGAATTACTATATTCTAGATAGGATTATAATTGATTAGGTTAAGTTTAGATTGATTAGTAATTACCGTATCAGTGTCTTATATTTCTTATACATGTAGCTCTCACTAGGTTGGTTTTTGAGGTTGAGTATTCTTCTGCAACTTGGTGTTTGTTTCACCGCCTTTTTTGGGTTGAGTATTCTCTCATAGAATTCTAATAGAGGATGCATTTTCCCCCTTTTTGTATTACCACCGTTGCTGAATATTAGAGGTTGAGTTTTCCTCTCTCTGCAACCAGCTAGATTTTTCCAAATTCCTTGAGTTTTCTGAAACCCAGGTTTCTGCCCATTTATTTCATATTCATGGGGTCGAGTTTTCTCCCTCTTTCTTCATCAAAAGGCTGGCCACCTCCAGCAGACATGCATGGCCTTCGGTTTTTTGTCTCTACTGGATATCAGGCACCCTTTTTTGGGGCATATTTACTGTTTCTTTCTCCTGGGTTGTCCCTTTTCTGCAAATAATGGGAGATATTAAAGCGCTGGAGCTTTCTTCTACCCAACTAGTAATGTGAAGCTAGTGGTCACTGGTTTTACACAATGGGATTTTAATAAAACAGTAGATATTATGGACTCGGGTAGCACAAAATACTCTGGAAGAAGTTTAGCATCTGTGGGCATGCTCCTTCTCCAGTGACATGTTGCTTCTTTCCTTCCCACTGATGTTTCATCATTAGTTTGCAAGTTAGGCATGTGAACGTTTATACACAAACTCGAGAGAAGTGTTGACTATTATGGTAGTCACTAATTCCAGATGGGATTATAATTGATTCGGTTAATTTTAGATTGATTAGTAATTACCTATTTGGTATAGTTACTGTTTTGGTATCATAGATTGTTAATAAGATGAAAGAAGTATTTACTCTCCCAAATCCTAAAATTCTACGTAGCTGTAAGTGTGTGCATACCTCAGATTTGTTTTCGTGCTTATCAAGGTGCAGACCTGAAAGATTTAAAGAACCTTAAAATTAAGAATCTGCAAGTACTACATCTGCATTTGGCAACATTAGGCTCAGATATGATTTTGCTGAGGACTTGGATTGTGTCCTTTCTACAGATCAAATGAGCAATTTGGAAAACGCTGTCTACTCACCCATGGATTTATATACGTTTGTTTGAAAACATGCACTCATTCTTTTGTAGTGCCTTGAACAGGACGATATGGTCAACCTGAAGAAGTTGCTGGTCTAGTGGAATTCTTGGCACTTAATCCTGCTGCTAGTTACATTACTGGCCAGGTATCATCATTGTTTGGTGTCATCATTATCATCAAAAGACTAGCATTAGTTTGGCAACATTACAATACTTCTTGTCCTACTCCTAGTGTTAATACATCAGTATTAACAAAACAACTCTTCGTTTCCTTTATATGATGTTCTATAGAGTCATTTGACAAACATTTGAGATCCTTTACAGGTTTTCACTATCGATGGAGGGATGGTTATGTAAAAGAATTGTAACCTACCATGTTTTGATTCAGCGATTGTAGATCTTTTCGCTAGGCATGGTGGCAGCCACTGGTTGTCTAGGTCTAAATGCTGAGCGCAAAAAGGTGCCCGGCATTCTGTAACGTGCAGGGATCATTCATGCATGATTATATGTAGTTAACTTGGACGGAATCTTAAATGGTAGCTTGACTAAATGGCCTCATGGAACTCAGGGGATTTGTCAATCACGGCTAGTCTTGTCAATTAGGGCTTGGATCCTTGGATTCCTATATATAGATTGGATCGGATCAAGATTTAGATAATCCATTTAGAATTAGGTTTTTATGGGTGGAATCCACTTAAATGGGGGCTAGTTCATTGGGCCAAAGGGTCTATTTTAAAAAAAAATAAAAAAATATTTGCATTTTGCCCTAAATCTGATTTGAAATTTCACAAACATATACACACAACAATCTCTTCCAGAAAACCCTCTCTCCCTTTTCTTCCTAGTGCTGGCGTTGTCGTTGCAGTAGCAACTGCATCGCACCAGAGAAGGAAGGCAGTGCACGACAGAGCAGCAGTTGCGTTGCACCACCAATCCTAAAAAGGCATCAGGTGGATGGGTGCCTGGGAACGGATTGAAGATACAACAATCATACATGTATAAAAGTCAATGGAAGTACAGTCGGTGCTAGCTGCCTCTGTTATGCTCTTCACCTTCATTTCCCGTGTCCACCTAAAAAAGCATCAAAACAATGTTAGATGTGCAAATCATCATCACCTCCTCAAAATGAAGGGGAAAGGAGATTTTTTCTGTACAATGATTTGAAGGTGGTGTTCCCTCAATGCCATTTAGATGCCGATGAGGGGAAGGTATGTTATGGTATCTCAAATTGTGCATTTTTAGAATCATTTACATGTGAGTGAATCTTTTTGTTTCTAGACTTTGGTCTTTTATTCTAACAAAGGGCTTGTGCTTGTGAACTTCGTGGTAGCAGTTGAACGTTGAGTACCATTTCCTAGAAGATTCAAAATATTTTGACATTAGCAGCTGAAAGGGTGCTGTCTTTTTTTCTTTTTTTTTTTGGATGTTAAACAAACACACACAATGTCGTTGCACATAAGATAATCCAACTCCGGCTCCAATCCCATCGCACTGCCTTGGTTCTGCGCTAACACACATTTTATCATCATTTGTAAAAACCGATTCTTTTTTCAGATTTATACAGACATTAGTAAATTTAATTTGTTAATGGATTTGGATTATAAAATATATGAAGTCTTAAAAGAATTGGACTAAACTTCAATATATATGATCTTTTTAAAATTGAATTTAAAACCTATCCGACTCACTTCGAGTAAGCTTTCATGGTGGGCTGGAGCAGTTATAGTCATGGCCTTCTGATCTCCGACTACAGAAGAACTGTTGAAGACCTGTTTTGAACATCATGTGGGAGCCTCCTATTATGTTTGCTCTGCATAAGGATTTCACCAAATAACATGTGATTTTAAGACATTAGCAGAATATACCGTGTGCCAAATGGATGATTTTCACCTACTTCCAACACATTTCAGAGGCAAGAGTGGATAGAAACAGCTGTGTTCTTGTGCAAAACTTGTTGAAACAGAACTAGAAACAGCTGTGATCTTGAGTAAAACTCGTGGAAACAGAACTAACTTCCACGGCTCAACGTGTGACAATAACCTGAAAAGAGTCCCTCGAAATGCGCTTATACAAATAAGTACACTAACTAAATTTAACAATTACTTTTCACAATTTAAATGCACTAAAAGGAGAATTTCTCGGAGAATCTAAAGCCTGTGCCAAGTTTTTGAGAACAGAATAAGAAATAAAAATAAATATGTCCAAGTAATTGTTTGTCCTCGATAGTATAGCATGTATTAGAGCAAAAATTCTTCCAGAATGCATGACTCGGCAAACAACCTATTCCTAAGTGCATTTGCTAATGACAGGTTACTTGCTGCTACTATTTTCTCCCCATCTACACAAAAGAAATGAGAAAAGTAAATAGAAAAAAAGGAAAAAGCACTAGAAAACAAACAAATGGGGAAAGGAAAATGTAATAGATTCACTATGCCTATTTCCCAAGTATATAACAGAAGGCAAACCCTTGAAAATACCATCATCATGCAGCAATTTTGATGAACTAATTCTTGACAAAACCCACCTCAGAGCAGCAGATCAAGCTTAGCACAGGAAAAATCCGTTCCACTCATTTTGAATCAAATACTTGACCAGGAAGATGAGCAAACTGCCCCAACTTCAAGCCTCCAATAGAAGGCTGTACTTCATTCCCAGGATCTTCACCAAGACCCAGTTGCTTCAGTTTCCATGTACAATTAAGCATTTGATCAATCAATTTCTCCTTCCTCTGGATCATTTGATGCATCTGGTAGACTCTGTGGCTCGGGTTCTTCTTCCTCCTCGTCGTCTTGCTTCATGTATAAGCCTAACTGTTCCAAAGGATTACTGGTTGCCTGAAATTTGAAACTACCAAGACAATCTTCGGAAGGATCTGGACTTCTCTCCTCTGTGAAGCTCCGGAGATCTTCATCTGGTGCAGCTCTAAACATTTCCAGGTCTTCCATGAACTGACTATTCTCATTAATATCAACCGTCTTTTCCATCTGAAAGCAGCAGCATGTGGTTACATTTTGCAGATGTTTAACATGAACTCAAAGATAAAAGTTTGCCTTCTGCAAATCCTGATGCTTGCAGATAGTAACCTCAAGTCATAAAGTCAAAAGATTACCTTTTGCAAAGCCTGACGAGCAGCTTCCCTTTCAAGTTCAATTCTCCGTCGAGCTTCTGCTGCAGCTTCTTCTTCAGCTTTTCTTCTCACTTCTTCTGCAGCTTTGGCTTCTGCCTGTAAACGAGCTTTCTCTACCAAAGGCAATTAAAATGAGTACAAAGTGAAACAAAAGTTCCAACCATGCGAGAATGGTTAAATACTCCTCAATACAACACTGCAACTTAACATTTGCAACTAGATACCTTCTCTTCGCCGCCTTTCAAGTTCTTCTCTTTCAAGCCGTAATTTTTCAGGATCTAGCTTTTCACCCTGATCAACAGTATTGACCAGATTAAGAGTACCGAAACATGAGGTATAAGGGAAAGAACAACCGTTGGCATATGCAAATTCTTACTTTCTCCAGGGACTTCTCTTGAGCCTTGATTATAGTGTCTGCAAAACGGCTTCTCAATAAAGCTGCACGATAAAGCTTTTCAGGGGAGACTTGCCTCTCTGCTTGAGCATTCTCAGCTAAAATGTTACAGCATGATGGGTGAGATGGTGCCAGAAAACTAATAGCACGCAGAATCTTCAGTCATTTTCATAGCTTACCCTCTTGACAGTCATCAGGCTCAGCATGAACCAAACTTGACCCTTGATTCTGCTGAGTCGGAAGGACATCTATAGTATCTGTGTTGCATACAGAACACATTAGAACATGTGCACTCAGAACCAGGAAGAACCCTTTGCCAATTCCAACCAATTCCCAGAAGCAGTAAAGTAAAAAATAAAAATTATGTAGAATGAATGATTTAAGATTTGAGTACCTCCGGTCTCTCGATTGACAGGAGCACCAGTTTTCTGATCTAGATTTTCCACAGGAATTAAAGATTCCTGAAATAAAAACCAAAGATGAGAAAAAGAAGAGAGCCAATGAAAATCAGAGTTCAGTACTAACAGATGTTGCAATTTATACTGCCACACATACCTTTAAGGTACCTGCATGTGCTGAATCCTTTCCAACATCTGAATCACCACTAGATGAACTTCCTGAGTCTGAATCTGTAAATATTTTATTGTCAGATTTGAGATCCCCAAAATCAAACATCTAATAATGTTTTAGACCACAGAATGTCATATTAGAGCATGAATTCAAAATTACACTAATATGCAATGCAGACATTAGTGCTAAAGATCTAATTAATGCTTTAGTTACCAGACCAACTTCCCTACATAATGTTCAAGATCTCCTGCCCAATAATGTTGAAATATTCAACTCACGAACACCAAAACTGCAGATAATACAGGTTGGAAAAACTAGCTACAAATCAGAGAGCTGTGCATGGCCTAAAGCAAGAGATTGATTGTATATATAAATCAGACTCTCAAATATACTGCCCAGGAAACTCATGCAAGACTGTCAGTTATGACAGAACATCGAGCATAGTAAAAACTAATTGAAAACCTTGCATTGGGGAGGAAAAGAAAAAAGGAAGAAAACCAAAAACAGTCAGCAAATGATCAAGTCAAAATCAATAGAACTGGACAAGGTAAAGATACATGCAACTATAAAACTATATCTTCAGACCAGTACTATACTCAAAACTATTCCCATAGGATCATACATCCAACAAAAAAATGAAGCACTGTCCACTTTTATTCATGGAGTGAACAGCCTTCAAAAGTGTTAGTTTAGGATAGGGGTGTAAACAAGCCGAGCCAAGCCCGAATCTATAAGGCTCAAGCTCAGCTCGTTTATATTCTTTTAGGCTCTGGCTCTCAAGAGCCTAAATAGCTAAGCTCAAGCTCAACTCTTTTAGTATAAGGAAAGCTCGCAAACTCGAGCTCGTTTAAGCTTTAAAAAATTTAATAAAATTAAATTTTACCATAATAATATTTAAGATCAAATTCATTTAAGCAACACATTCAAATCTAAATCTTATTAATAAGTCTCTGAAGTTTGAATAAAAAGAAAAATTTAACACTAGAATTACTTAAATCACAAGCCATGTCATGACAAAATGATCAAAGTTTCTCCTAAATTGATGAAATATAATTCTTGTAATTCTTTTGACACAAATCTTATGATTCAATTGAGTGTTTGAAATGATAAAATCTCAACCTTGTCATAACAAACAAGACAAATCAACATATTAACAATACATATATATATATATATGTGTGTGCGTGTGCGTGTGCGTGTGCGTGTGTAATACTCACCCAAATAAAACAAGAATTTTCTTATATATTGGATGTAAATTTTGAAATTCAAAATTGAATTATAAAATAATTGATCGGTCCCGGTGTAAAGTAACTAAATTCCCGCATTATATATCATGTCCGCACATGAGCTTCCAATTCTACCTTTAAAGTAACTTGTTAAATATTTCTTGAAACAAGAAACTAAAGCATCCGGTTTACAAGAGTAAGATCAAATCATATGCATATATAAATAATAAATTATATAATAAATAGACGATATCATATTTATAATTATATATAAATTATTATATATATCAAAAGCTCTCAAACCTAAATAAACGAATGCATATCAGCTCGGCTCATGTAGTAAGAGAGCCGAGATCTAGCTCTTCTAAGACGAGCCGAATTCGATCTTTTAACGAACTGAACCCAAACCCAAACCCAAACCGTCCGCGAATAGTCTCATCTCATTTACACCCATAGTTTAGGATAGCACAAGATGCAGAAAATTATCTATAATGCAATCCTTATCCTTGTTTTAGCTTGTATTTTAAATTGTTCAGTATCTATTAATTACTCAATCCATTTCATATAGTTTTCATTAAGTATTGGTTTTTATTTTACCTTAAATTACTAAATTATCCTTGTATTTAGTTAAATAGATGTCTATCCTTCAATTAAAAGAATTATTGGAATGTTAATCCTTAAATTAATGAGTTTAGTGGGATGTCATTCTTAGGTCTTAGTAAATTTTAAATTAAAAACATATTTTGTTTGGAAAAGTAAACATTTAATTTTGGACATCCCAAAACATTCAAAAATAGACATTCAGTTATAAAGAAAAGGAGATAATAATAATTCAAACCAGCTCAAGCACTAACCATGTGCCAAAACACCTTTCCAAAGAGAAATAAAAGATTGTTTCAACAGTATCTCTATAGTTAGTGTTGGGAACTCCAACCAAAAGTGTCCACAATTCTACTTTAAGAAATGAATGGCACTATTCTAAAATAAACATAAATCTTATCTAAAATTCAAAAATAACATCCTTATTTAATGACTTCATATCATCGACTAACACATCTGTCCCCTGCTAGATATGGTGATTCAACTATCATCAGGCCAATCAATTTTAATAAAAGTGGGATTTGGTTTTGGCCCAAAGGAGTTTCTTTCCTCCAACTATTTATCATAGTACCTTTTTCGTCTGAAACTATTTTTTAAACTTAGTCAACCATTTTGGTTCAACTAAAATAGTTAAGAGGACCAAAAGAATTTAAGATCGACTTAACACAAAAAAAGAACTCCAAATATATCTTGGTTGCTACTTTCACCATTTCCCCTTTCACATACCAAAAAATCGAGCTCTATTCCAAACATCTTCAGACAGAAAACTTCAATAAAAACAGGCATAGCTCCTTGTTTCGTGTTCCAATCAACACAGGGTGGCCCTGTTACCCTGTATCCACATCAAATGTAGTGTCGCTTTGATTGTTCACATGATTGGAATGAAAACATTTTCATTTCAGTTGTTTTAATGCACATCAAAAGTCAGGATTTTAAACAATTCTTAAGGGCTTAATTGCACCCATATCTCATATGAATGTAATTCTTCACAAAGAAGCTCCAGGTGATATCTAAAGCAACTGAATTTCGCATAAAAGGAGATCTAATACTCAATGTTACCCCAGTTCATTACCAGCCCCGTAGGACCTTATAAAAGTCTACTAGGACAACTTGCACGAAATCATATTAAAGTTAATCATGTTTCCACCACTACAATAGCAAAAGAGAACGAGCAATAATGTCTTTTTATGTTCAGAGGTATTGCTAAAAAATGCACTTGGAACAGAACAGAATATCTTTCATTACATTAATGATGAAAGAAGCCAATACTAATGTGACCCTGAGGTAAGTACAGAATCTTATCCTTGATGTCTAATTAGGTGCTCTAAATACTTAGCTTACCCAACTCCTAGGTGCTTACCAACTAGTATATGGCACTAAAAAGAACCACATACTAAGCTATGAAGTTTCCTTACATTTAAATGCTTGGGGATATTCCGTAAGTGTAAGGTCCTGTTGTATAAATAATAAAGCAGCCATCTAGTTTTCATTTTGAACAGTTTCAACCGTAATACAGTACACTTATCCTAGAGAACAAAAAGGACAGTAAAGGTCAAAATTCCTTGCACCAGAGTAGGAAATTAGAAGTAGATAAAATTGGAATAATCTCAATTACAGATGAAATCTTAAGTCATTGTGTTTTGCACACAGAAGAGGCCCTGCAACATCAATCAAGATCTGAAACAGGCTCTCCGGAATAAGAAGTCACTAAATTAGAACAAAAAAAGGCAATATAATCAAGATAGGAATTGACTTCATAAATACAGAACTGAAATAAAACAATCAAAAAAGCTTCATAGACAGAAAAGCGTATAAAGAAATTAATAAATGCAATATAATCAAGATAGGAATTGACTTCATAAATACAGAACTGAAATAAAACAATCAAAAAAGCTTCATAGACAGCAAAAGCATATATGGAAATCAACAATATAACACATAGAATGGTATTGTCACGACACGAACCGCTGGATGAAGAACCTGAATCACTACTGGAGCTACTTGAACTACTGCATTTGCTGTTCCTACGCGTAGTATCCTTCTCAATTTCTACTGGGGGGAAGCTGGATGTAGGCGGATCATTTCCACCAATATCCAACTCTTCCTCAGTTGGGTCATTCCCTGGTTTAAAGAGAGTGATTAAGATCCAATATGAAAAGATCAAAACAAGATTGCATATTAAACACTAAGGAACCATGTATAGCGCGGGAATTTCTTCTAAGCAACAAAAATCACCTTTATGTGGTGGCACAAATGGATTGCTAAACCCTGACTCATTGGTAACCTGAGAAGTGAAATAAAATCAGATTCCTCATCATGCCTCAAGAAACTCCATGCAATTTTTAGTATTTAATCAGTATACAGAAACGCACCTCTGCTTCTCGTGGCTGTTTCAACATTTTCAGTTTCAGCAAATGGTCATCTAAAAGCTTCCGTAATGTAAACAAGGTATCATCACTGAGAGCATCCATATCAAGCTCAATCTCATCCTCACCAGTTTGACTCGTATTGTTAGAACAAGTCTCATTCAAGAAATCAATTATATTATTGGGTAAGTCTCCCATTAAGGACTCCAACTCTGAACTGAGCTTATGTTTTTCATCATCAGTCATGACTCGCTTAACTGGTTCTTCTTTAACCTTGTTTTCTGACTTTACCATGTTCTCTAAAGGAGTCACTTTTGCCTTTTTCAAAGGAGGCATTGGTGTAGCAGCTTCTGTCTCCACTATAACACTAGATTTTGGAGCCATCTCCTCAGTTGATGTAGGGATCTTTTTCACAATAGCCTTCCACCTAATTTCGAAAAACTTACTGAGGGTCTTGGCCATAAAATGGACATCATTTCCTTGAGGGTTATAAGTCATTGCATTTGAAAAGGTGAGTCTAACATCACCAGCAAAACCCAAGGGATCAGAATATTGACCTGAGAGCAGCTGCTTTTTTATTGTCCCTAAATCCATTGGATGTTTGATAACATTGAAGTAATCAGGAATATTCAATTTGACAACATCAACAGGTTCATTGAAGACCCAACCATACTCATGAGCCATCAGGCGATTTAGAAGAGTCTGACACTGATTCATCAATATAAAATTGTTAGCATTAGATGGTAAGTTTTGCGCCTCTGGCAAGGCTTGTGTAACTGGCTCAATTCGTTTAACATGGGGCCCTTTGGTACGGGGCCCATTTCTTCCTGGAGGAATTTTTTTCTTTCCGGGTGGAGCAGAAGCCTCCTTAACAGGTCGCTGTATACTTGTCATGGGAGGTCTCTTTTGTCCATTAGTGCAACTATGTATGTCACTAGCAGGTGAAACTACCACAGCACTAGCGTTTAGTGATGCTACTCTTCTCTGCAAAATTCTAACCTCCTCCAGTTCATTCCTCAGCCTTATTTCCCAATCTTTCCTCTCCGATCGTGACATCTTAGATAATGACAGCACCTGAATTGGCACATTAAACCCATCACGCCCATCACGTTCATTCAAATTAATGCACTTCCTCTTTGGTGCACATGAATCTTCTGATGCTGTCATCTCAGTATCAAGCCGGCCTGAGCTTCCAAAACCTTCTGATTCAGCCATTGTCTCTACAGCATTACTGTAATTGGGCACAATCCCTGACGGGTATGCTTTTGAAACTTTCCGGGACTTCCCCATCATTTTGCCTACCTCTTGTTTCAAGCACCGAATTGATTCCCTTTGACCAGTGTACTCTATAGGAACAGTAGGTGCCATAAGATTAGGGAACCCCAAATTCTGCACATATCAACTCTTACATTGAAAATTTAACCTCCCAATCCGGAAAAATCATACAGAAGTCCAATCTCAACAGATTATGAGCTAACAGAATCCTCCACCACCAAAAGATTCCACAATGGTGCACAAAAATGCAATTGAAAATCGATAACTTCACCAGAAACCTCCAATCTTTCCTTTG
Organism: Parsonsia alboflavescens; assembly: GCA_028571225.1. Lineage (NCBI taxonomy): Eukaryota > Viridiplantae > Streptophyta > Magnoliopsida > Gentianales > Apocynaceae > Parsonsia > Parsonsia alboflavescens. The sequence goes on from JAOXNR010053237.1 coordinate 35,465, forward strand.
TTTTCTTCTCAAGAAGGCACGAATGAATTTTTCCTACATTTCTACTAAGGGTCAGAACAGAATTTTCTTTATGTTATTCCTTTTTATTACACCCGTTAACAAGAATTAAAGAAATCAAATGGTTCCAAATAAACCCTAACTGCTAATGCATTCACTCATCCAAACAAAACCCTAAAACATTTTCGCCCCCTCCCCCTCCCCCTCCCCCTCCCCTCCCACCATGCCCATCCCGCTCCCTCATTCATTCGAATTCAAAACCCAAAACAAAATTATAATAAAATGCTAATCAAACCTACAAGTAAACAAATTGTCACTCAATCCTTCCCAAAAAAGAAACTTACAAAAGTTACCCCAAAACAAAAACGAAAATGTAGTTCAAAAAATAAAAAAGATTAAAAAAAAAAAAAGGAGAAGAAAAGAGAAGCCGAAACCCTAATGAAATTTCCTATAATAAATCCAATTTCCAGAACATGGATCTCAAATCGAATCCTCAATGAGCAGAGAGGTCGGGTCTTCGCTATGGGAAGCGTATATATATAAACAAAAAGACGAAGAGAGAGAAAGCGAGGGAGGGAGAGAGAGAGTACTTACGAGTACGACTTGGAATGGCTCTGCGGGTCTTAAAGGCTTCGCTCATCGCTCACCATTTAAAGGAGACTAGCCACGAAGCCCGCCGCACTGACATGAATCTCAGCCGTGGATTCCCCTGATGTTTGATCTGTTGGATCCAACGGCTAGGGTTTCATTAAAAAAATTTCCTAGATCTTTGACCATTTAGGGTTAAATTTGATGAATCCTTTTATTATGTTTTAGTTTACAATTCATGATAAATATTTTCTTGATTTAAAATGTTAATTAATAATTTTTTTACTTTAATGAACTAGTTATGTAAATTGAAAAAAAAGTTAATTTTTATATAAAAATAAAATAAATATTTCGTTTAAACGATTGGAGTAATTAAGTTTTACAAATTAATTAGGAATACAACCCTCAAGAAGTTTATTTATTTATTATTTTCCTTTTCCAATGAATTTTCGGTCATTTAGCTCACGTGACAGATAAGAAAATAAGGTAGAGAAAGAGTGTCTGTGTCCGAAATCTGGACAATAGCACAGCGTTTGACTTTTTGCACTGGCAGGGGTGGGGGGAGTGTTTTGCTTGTTATTTTCTTTTTAATTCTTTCAAGAAAATCCATTTCAACCTTTTTTTTTATATGGTTTTGGACCCCTTCGTTTTTCTTCTAATTTTCTATGTCTCCTTTCTTTTTCTACTTATTTCAAGTCTCACATTTTTATACGTAATTTTTTAAATTCTTTAGAATTTTTTTCTACTTGGTTCATTTAAATTTTAAATCTTTATATGTAATTTTTTATATCCTTTAGGTTGAAAAAATTCTTTTTCATCTCTTATCTTTCTTTTACTTGATCTCTATAGATTTCGACCCAATTTTTTTTAAAGCCTTTTAAGTTCCCTTTTTTTACTTATTCCATAAGTGTCAAGTCTTTATACGTAATTTTTTACATCCTTAGAGTTCTTAAAAAACTATATTAATCCTTTATCTTTCCGAGATTGACTCAATAAGTCTTTTTATCGGAATAATTCATTTTCAAACCAATTCAACAATAAAAATATTAAATTGGTCAACAAATGTAGGACTATTTTTATCAGGACACTATATTCCACTCTTTTTCTTCTTGTTGATTCATCGTTGAAGGAAGTCCGGTTATTATTTAAGTGTCTTGTAAGTTTCTTTTGGTCATAGTATATAGAACAAAAAGAGTTAGTACATGAACTAATGTAGAATGTTTTGACACCTCGTAATCTCTTTGGATTCCAATGACAAATATTGCTCAGTACCCTCTATCTTTTACACTCTAGTTTTTTCTCTTTTTCAAGAATTGCATACTCTTCAAGCATGAAAAATTGGAAATCTATAGAACAACCAGCGAAAAAAGGAAGAATGAATTTCAGCATAATTCTCGAAACCCTTTAAGAAAATCTAGAAAGTAAATGGAAAGGCATAAGCTGCTACCCAACATACACCATGAGGGGTGAGCTCCAAGCCTCTTCCATTTTCCCAAGCTATAGTTTTTGAAGCCAATGCCTCCACCATAGCTGTTGCATTAGGAACAATTCAGATCACTTAAATTAATATGCAACAGAACTTTTGCGAAAAATTTTGAACAATCAAAGCTTTGCCTTATCTGTCAATATTAATAGTGAAGATTAAAAATAAGTCAAAATAAATTTTGTCTTATATTCTCAACTTGTACTTTTTTTCAAAAGTTTTTTAAAATATTTTTTGGAATAAATTTAAACCATAATAAACCGATTCAAGGATTGTTATCTATTTATTTAGGGAATGTGCATCATCCCAATTATGATAAAAAATCAATAAATATAAATATTTAATATTATTATATTACGAAATATTTATTTAAATTAAATTATTATAACCAAAGAAAATTTCAAATTTAGAATTCATAAAACTTCTTTAAACCAGGGCATTGAATTTCTCTTAAGCATTTTATCAAACACTTTGTCAGCAATATCAGCTATTCACACGATTCCTTCCTTGCTGCGCCATGCCAATCCAGGAATTTAACACCATTTCTAAACAAAGTCACCTCTGACTTATTTTGTTTCATCACGTGATTTTGGCCTCAAAATCTGGAACCATGTTTGATTGGAGTAGTAATAATTTTGTTTCATATTACACTACTAAATTCTCAAGCACAGGAAACTCCTACAATCTCACTTCCTTCGAGCACCTTCGGGTATCAACGTCTCCTCATTGGCTAAATGATTTTTATATGTCTTCAAACGATACAACTATGAGAATTTTACAAATTAACAATATCAATTCACAAGTTAAACTCGATAAAGAATTGCTTTTTATTTGATTAATTTTATGTAACACACAAGTAATCAGAGCAGTGTGAAATAAGCAGCGAACCACCAAATTGAAAATCCATTATCATTTATCCGTCAAAACCCCAATAAGAGTAAAACCATAAACAAAAAGAAAATTTTCAACATATATAACAAAGAATTAATATAAATAATCGTATATGGATCATAGATTCAATTCCTGCTCGAGTCTCTGATGCAGATGATGGAGAGCCAAACAGATGCAAACGGTTGATACCTGACTCTTCACCTCCTAAAGCCGCGGCGGTGAGTTTTGGTCAAGATCCTCACACTTTCGTCTCTTCATCACGCGATTGACTTTAATCTCATCTTCCTTGCAGTTTTGAACTTTCCCGTCATAAACCCGTGAAGGTGAAATAGTCTCCTCCTCCTCCTTGCTAATTCAAAATTGGGCTCACCAGGAATAGCGGCCCTCCACAGCCCATATCAGCCATTGCCCGAAAATCAATCAAGTCTTCGAAGCTCTTAAAAGATTCTCAAACTTTGTTTTATATCAGATTTAGAATGAAACCTAATTAAAATTTCTGGTACACATCAACATACAAAAACTTATGTGACTACAATCAAAAAAAGAAATAGTTCTGCAACTCACACCATTTTCTCATAAATCACCATCTGCCACTGATAGAACTCAATCCCACGAGTCCTCCCTTTTAAGTCATCAGGTAGTAGAAATAACCGACTGTTTGCAATAAACAGAAATTGTTTGGTAGATTGATCACTTATGAACTGCGGACCGCTTGGAATTAGCGAAGATAAATAGATTTTTGTGGTTTTGGCCTTTTACTCTTGCAATCGTTTGTGTTTTTTCATTCATGTTTTTTAAATCCTTTTTCTATAAGAATGACACGTGACAACTTACCTTCTTATTATTATAATAGTAGGTGTTTTCCCTTTTTAAACTATTAGTTTTTAAATCCTTCCTTCATTCAGAATAACTGACCCTCTTTCTTTTCAAATTATTTAAAATTTTATCATAATTTAACATTTTTTGTAATTTAAATTGTAGACATAGGTTTGTTTTTTTTTTTTCTTGTAACCATCTTTACAACTTAAAGCCATCTTGTAACCATCCTACTTTTTTTTTTCTATAAAATCAATTAACCGTATGGAATTGGGTTAAACCGATTTTAAACTAGCCCCAAACCCCCTAACTTGTAGGTTTAATAATTTTATGTTAGATAGGTGGTTGGCTTTGGCAGGAAGGGATTGAAACGACGAAATTAACTCTCATACACCCTCATGTGCTGTGCATGTGCTCTGTTTTGCTGTCTGAGTAGCCGACAAGTGGTGGTTTGGATCATTCTAACTACTTGTAAAGACTTGAGGGACAGAAATGGCTTCAAAAAAAATTTGGGATCTATATTTTGGCCTAAAATTATGAAATCAAATAGGTTAAAAACCATTTTTTGTTATTTTATCATTTATTTGATTATATTTTTTTTCCTTATTACTCCTGTCTGAGCTCTCTTACTTCCCAAAACTCTCTTCTTCTTTCAAATCTCACATAAAAGGCATTTTAGAAGAAAAAAAAAAAAGGAGAATATATTTTAATTGAGTTATTGTATATTTCAGTTATCAAATTATACCCCATTGGAAAATTTGGTCCTCAAAGTATTTTTTTTTAGCCTTTATCATCACTAAAAAATTTACAATTAGCCATTTTGGTTTTTTTAATCAGATTTTTCAAAAATGGCACCGAATTTTTAAGTCAACGGTGAGGTAATCAAAATGGAAAGAGCATTTTCGTCATTACACTGTTCCTAAGGTGATTTTTTTTTTTAAAAAAAAAAACAAGATCCCCACAGTTAAAACAGATAACCCCCATCTTAACTAACAAATTTTTACCATTCTTAGGGTTTTTACTGTCTCCGATTGCATCAAGATGAGGAGGGGCCGACGAAGAGGAAAGTCTAATGACATTGAGTGGGGAATGTTTAGCTAGTCGGACTTTGAAAAGTATTTTGAGTAAGTATTGCTAACCTTCAATCGACTACTGCTTTTCTTCTGTTAAGGTGTATCGCAAACCGATTTGTGTATAATGGGTCTTTAGTATAACGAGTCTTTGAGTATAATGAATATTGCAGTAGTAGTATAATGTTGGAATCAAGTGTAATTTGGTTGAATTTTGCTCTTCTTTTAGGAAATGTTGTATCATAACCATTCCTTGTGATAGTTTTGCTGGAATAGCATTTGAGGATGTTAAGATTTATTTCCTGTTCAGGTTATTAAACAATAAATTAATTTAAATGCATCAATGTAGAGTCATTTGTAGTAGGATTTCAAAGCAGAAGAGGTATGAATGTGTATGCCTAGATTCACTATACTTCAATGCATATGTTACTAATAAAGACAAAGAAAGTGTCATGAGATGGATTATGAGGGCATACATATTCAAATGGAAATAGACATTTATTCCTATTGTATTGTGGTATGTACTTAATTTTTTTTCCTCTCACATTAATTTACATCTATACTTTGCTGATTATATGACATATTATGTAATGTCAACATTATGGAGTACATGTTATATTTATGTGGATTTTGATTCTCTAGGTCCCATTAGACTTTGCTAATTCTATGCCATAATGGTGATAATGTGAAAAGTCTAAGTATGATCTTGTTGGATTCTCTTCATGTGGCTAATCATAATTTTGAAAGGGAAATACGAGAGTAAATCATTCAACTTTGTTTAGCTTTAAACGATGAGTGCGTATTTTATATAAAAAGAGAAATTAATTTATTCTCGCATTTTATGTACATTTGTATTAGATCTATATAAGACACGAGACAGATGTGATGTCACTACTGACTTTGTTCGACAGATCCCAATTATGTATCCCATGGTAAACAATGTAAATTCTTTTGTTTAAAATAATTAAGTTAATATTAAGATAACTCATTTAATTTTTTTTTTTTTGGCATAATTTTTAATTTGGTTGCAATCAAACTAAGGTTCCTCAACAAGAAGGAGGTGAAGAGTGTGGATGGTATGTGCTTTTATATGCCAAATTATTCGTAAAAAATGCACCAAATACATTTAGCATTACAAAAAGTTATCCATATTTTGTAAGTAATCATTCATCTCTCCTATTTCATTTTCCTTTGTAGCTTTCTTGATTATTTACACAATATATTGTCCTTGCAGATGACCATGAAATGGTTCACCTTGGATGACTTCAAGAACTTCCAACAAAGGATAACCATACAAGATCAATTTTAGTATACTTGCCATCTGGATGAGAATATTAATGACACTGCAAGGGATGATAATGCTCAACAATCACAGATTTCGATGTAGGGGTTTGATTCTTGCAGAGGTGATATTAGTGGGAGACAAAGTGGACACCAAATCAAATAGATTGATGAAATTGAATAGGAGATATTGAAATTTTGTAATACCATTGAGCGGGGATTGGAAGATGCTAATGGCATAGCAATCAATTGTTCTTCGATTTTATTTGTAGATAATAATGAGCAAGGATCTCTGGGGACTAGGAATCAAACCAGTGAAGGAGCTAATGAGGTTGTAGATGACTCTAGGCAAGTTGGTGATAAAAACAAAATCGTGGGGGTTAGGGAAAATGAATAGAATGATAATACGGAGAATGAATTAGATGAGGGGCATGACAATGAAGCTGATGGTGATGATGACGAGATAGAAACTAATAAATTTCAAGATTTGGATTATGAGTTTAGTGACGAAGAAAAATTTTAGAATAAAGATTAACTTTTCAAGGACCTTGGTAAGTTTGAACGAGGGCTTGATAGGATTATTATTCAAAGGGAGAGGGCTGATCAGATTTATGTGAGTGAATAGACATAGGATTCAACTAGAAGTTTGAAGAGAGAAAAAATTTTGAAATTGAGGATAAAGACCTTGAAGGGAAGCCTGCACCAAAAACTGTCCAAAAATCTTTGGAAAGTGCTACCAAGGGATCTTGGATCTTAAAATGTAAGTGAACGGAAGACATGGAAAATAAGAGGGGGGGAACTAAAGGTGCTAGCAAAAAATGGTTAAACTTGGATGATATAGAGGAAGACATGAGATGTGTAAACGAGGACATTATATAGTTGGTCAAGTGTTCAGACCAGAGAAATATTCTACGATTCCGAATATATTTCTGATAAGGTAGAGGGGGGTAGTACCAAGAAGAAGTTTCCTAAATTTAATCCAGAAAGAGAGGGAAACGACCCTAACTTTTGGACTGGAATGGAGTTTAAAAGTAGAGACGAACTCAAAATAGTCATTGTGAATCATGGGGTTAAAGGAGGGGGAGATGTTCAATTTGTTAAAAATAATGCTACAAGGGTTAGAGCAAACTATAGTTGGACAGTGTATGGCTCTAGAAATCCTGACACAACATTATTCTAAATAAAGACTTTGCAGGTGAAGCACACTTGCTCAAGGTCTCTAAAACACAATCAAGCATCTTCTAATTATATTGCAGTCAAGTATATAGATGATTTAAGATCTGGGAAAGGGATTGTTGTCCAAGAATTTTGGAATGTGTATAAGATTATGTTTGTTGCTAGGGCCTAGGGATGACAAAATGACCTGACTTGACCTGATATGTACCCAAACTGGTCTGACCCATTTGGGACGGGTATTACTTGACCTGTTTTAAAATAGGAACAAGTATGGGGTGCAAAGGGAAAACCACGTGCCCGGGTCAGGTCGAGCCTGGGGTTGGCCAATGGCTTGACCTAATTATGTTTTTTTTTTTTAATATAATATATATATATTATAAAAATTATTAACTTAACCTTAATCGTCCTCACTCTCTCTTTCTTCCCTCTTTCTCCCTGTCTCTGTGCTGCTGGTTCTTCTTCCTCGCCATTTCTCCCTCTCTATTTCTCTCTTCTTCGCCGCTCCTCCCTCTCTCTTTCTCTCTTCTTCGCAGCTTCTCCTTTTTGTTTTCTATCTGCACCTCTTCTTCCTTCTCTCAGCACAGCATCCCATCTCCCCTTTCCCCAACCGCTGCTGGCTTCTTTCTCCCCTAACCGTTGCACTGGAGATAAGGTCTTGTAAATTCACATCAAACAGTGCCAAGTTGTTCAGCACGACATCCTTCGGTGCCAACTAAAGGAAACCCTCCAAATAGGTTAAGTATTCCTTTTCCGTCTTCTTCTTTGGATTGTAAAACTCGTTGTCTATTCCATTTGTTCTCTTCTCAGCTTTTAACACTAATCTCTCTTTGTTTCCATTTTTTTCACTAATCGTAAATGTATTCTGCAGATGCTTTCTTGCCGGAGATACCACCGTAGCCTCCGCATTTGGCCGCACAAGTAGCACTACCATAGTATACAGAATGAGTGGATGAATCTGCTAGGGAAGGTGGGGTGGTGGTCAGGATTGCAGTGGCAGCCAAAGTGGTTGTTAGGTTAGCTAAGGATGTTCTAGAAGGTGGAATTGAGAGTGGGATTTCGGTGGTGACAAATAACCCATCTGTGACCTAGGTGACAAATAGGACGGGTCAGGTCGGACCCAATAGGAACAGAATAGGACAAGCATAGGTTTGTATTGAAAAACCCGTGGCAGGTCACGGGCTAGGGCGGGCCATGCTCCAGGAAAGGCAGGGCAAGTTGGGTTTTCAAAAACCTGCCCTGACCTGCCCCATTGCCATCTCTAGTAGGGCCTTGATTGAGGGGAAATACAAAGAACAATACAAACTGATGTGGGATTATTTTGAAGAATTAAAGAGAAGTAATGCGTTCAACAATGTTTATATGAGACCCAAGATTGATATTGAGGCTGTGAACTCTATTTCAACAGAATAAATATACGTCTCAATGCTTTGAGGTCTAAATTTAGAAATGGGTGTAGAAAGGTAATTGGGCTAGATGACATATTCCTTAAAGGGCTACATCAAGGAATACTTATGACTGCAGTGGTATCGATGCCAACAATGGGATATATCTCATTATTTATGTAGAGGTTGAAAAAGAAAACAAGGAAACCTGGAGTTGGTTTATTGGTCTTATTTACGATCTTAAAATAGATGATGGTAAGAAGTGGTGTTTGATTTCGGATAGGCAAAAGGTACTACTAATTATTCATTGAGTTTTACTTAAACAGATTTGCTCTTCTTGATAGCATAATGACGGTTTTTTATTGTCTATTTGTAGGGATTAATTCCAATCATCCCTTTCCTATTGCCAAAAGCTGAACTTGGATTTTGTGTGAGACATCTACACAACAACATGAAGATGCTTCATCCGAGAAATGCCATCAAGGATTTAGTATGGATATATGTCCAAGCTACATGCATAAATAAGTTTGAAGCTGAGATGCAAAACCTCAAGTCCTTTGATGAAGCAACTCAAGCTTGGTTTGTGAATACAGTGGAACCCATGCATTTGACAAGATCACATTTCAGTGAACATGTGAAGTGTGACATGTGAACAATCGCAATGAAATTTTCAACAAGAGCTTATTGCAAGTAAGGTGCAGACCGATCTTAGATCTATTAGAGGGGATTAGAACATATTTGATGGGTAGACACTGAGCCAGGAGTTAGTGGATTTTAGGACAGTATTGAATTATTTGTCCTTGGATTGTAAGGATAATTGAGAAACTGATGGAAGAATCTGCCCATTGCTTTCCTTATTATGCTGGGGACTTCAAGTTTCAAGTCTAAGAAAGCATCAAGGGTATCATTGAGTAGTTTGTAGTAGATGTGGAGGCTATAAGTTTTACTTGAAGAAAGTGGGATATCTCTGATATTTATTGTAAACATGCTTTGTGTGCATTAGGGTATCATGGAAAAAACCTTGAATATAATGTTGATAAATGTTATTATATCGAGGCCTACAAAAGAGCATATAAGCCCGTTATTAGTCCAACAAATGGGGCTAATAACTGACCCAAGTGAAAGAAGATCCCTTTGAAGCCTCCTAAAAGGCTAAGACTTCCTGGCAGGCTCAAGAAAAGAAGAAGACAGGAACTTGATGAAAACAAAAACAAAGAAGTTGGCAATCAGTTAAATAAACTATTTAAGGCTGGAGGAACCTGTGTCAGGTGTAGAAAAATGTGCTCTTGTAGGCATAATATCAAAACATGTTCGATGAATGTTATATCTAAACAAAATGAAGGTTGCGGGGATAAGGATGAACAATATGATGAATTTAGACAAAATGCTAGCTCTGAACAACAAACAGAGCATTATTGATGAATTGGCAAAGAGTTTTAACAAGTGCAACAACTGCTCTAAACTGAGCCACAACATTCACACTTATGAACATTTAAATATGCAAGAAGGGCCTTCTAGACAATTTATAACGGGTGGGGCTCAAAATGAAGTACAAGCTGCTAAGTAGAAAAAGACAAATCTGCAAGAAACTTCAATGGATTCACTACCTAAAGGGGTAGACCAAATCTATCATGTAATTAATTTGTCATTTTTTTGGTCCATACCAATTAATATACTTCTGTGTTTCTTTTGTTTATCCTTTGGCTACCTTTTGCAAGCAAACAAGGTGAAAAGAAAACAAAGTAGGTGTCATGCTTGTGCAGAAACTAGGCATAACAGAGCAACGCTCAAATCCCTACTTGCACGATTGCACCCCATGATCAAACCTTTGGATATACTTAGGGAGCCTAATTAACATTAAAAGAGTATAGTCCCATAGAGAGTTTTATGAATTTAAACAAATATCAATCACTAACAATCAACTTTCTTCCAAGTTAAAGGAATCAAAAGGTTGAGTTTTTGAGATTTAAAACTAAAACAAAGTAATAAAATATTTTAGAAAAGATTGTTGGA
>JAOXNR010053239.1:0-14621 GCA_028571225.1 Parsonsia alboflavescens
GTCAAGTAACCCATTTGAATCCATTTGGAATTCAATCAAATTTCTGAAAAGTGTTTGTCAAGTTAATTGTTAAAATGGAATACAAATGAGGACCTATTTATAGGCTCAGCAACATAAATGATTAGGGACATAATTAGGGCTCTTAAGCTAGCTTAGAACATAAAGATAGCAGCCAACAATAAATGGAAAATTCCAACTAAAGTCAAGATACTAAGGCTTTAAAACAGGGGACCAAAAATGCAAAAATTCTGGCAGTTTTCACCAACAGTCCAGCTCGAGCAGCCATACTTCCAAGGCTTCAAATGGCTGAATTTTTTCATTAAAGACTCCTCCTTGATGTCTTCTATCATCCACAAGTTGAGCTCTTTCCTTGGTTCTGCCTCCCTTGACGATTGTGTTTAAAACATTGTAGTAAAGTCTAACAAAGCCTCAACACATTTGCTGAAAGTTTCAGCCTTGTTCATTCAGTTTCTAACCTTGCAATGTCTTGTAATCGCCTATATAAGTCTTCATACTTGAATACATTACAAGGTAACCTGTTGTTCAATATATATGATCAAAACACACACTATTCAAGGACAGATTGGGCTAATTTACTAAAAGATTACTCTTTCAAAATACTAATTTAGGCATTGAAGCTATCCCCTGGGCAACAGCCCACTCTGAAATCCATCAGAATAATATGATTAACCGAGTATGACCTGTAATTCAATTAAAAGGGAACAAAAATTATGTGTAATAGAATTGTTTGTATTTGTACGGAGTAGGAATGTGGGAGTGTGGTGCGTGAAAATAACAAAATGTGTATCATGATTGAATATTGAAACACATCATTTGGAGGCTAGAAATGGCACGTGTGGCACGTGACCTCTGAAAAGAGTGATATCAATGGACATCACAAGTGAATTCCATTTTGGTTTTAATAGAAAAATTTGAAAACTAACTGTTCACTTCATATTCCTCTTTTGTGGACATGTTGTTTTCCCTGAGCCCTCTATTCTTGCTGCCAAGTCTTCAAGTGTGCGGAGGGTGAAGAAAAATGATTTTTTTTTTTTTTTGAATTTTTGCCATAACATTGTGCAAATTAGTTTTTACATTGTTGATGTAGCCGGAATCCTCCAATGGATGTCGGGTCGGACTCCAATTAGCTCACCTTGTGAACCTTCCAAAAACCTGCAATGAATAGAAGTCTCAAGAGAGGGGAGTTCTCCCAGTATCCCATTCCGTTCCCAAAGTGATGCAAAGCTGGTTGCCGATCAAGGTGGTTCGGATGCAAGGCAGGTGTCGGTTCAACAAGTTTTGGTTCCACAATCGGCTTCACGATGTTCAGAACGTTTGAAGAAGAAGTCGTGAGCTATTTTAAACACTGAATTAATGTCGGGCACGTTTTCCGAGGTAACTAAAACGAACTTGGATCGAGCTGAAATTTGATTGGGTGACCCGAAATGGCCCAAGGAACCAACATCACAACTAGGCTGTGATGTAAGGCATTTTTCGGCCATCCGGAGTCTTTTGGATGGAGTTTTGGATGATTTTCTGTTTTCAGTGGCATTGTCGTAATCTACAGTTTTTTTAGTGACAGTTTCGTAATATAATATTTTCTAGGGGTATTTTTGCAATTTCATTACTATTCGTTTCTGATTAGGGTTAGGTTTTGTTTTTCTCTTTAAGAATTGTTTTGCTGGTTGTTTTTCCGCAGTTTTGATGAATTAAAGTTGCCTCTTTTCTGCTTTTCGATTTTCGACTACTTCAAAAAATCATTTTTCACTTGATTTAAATTTTCATCTTCTAACTACTAGATTTGAAGTTTGATTAGAAGGAAATTTGAATCAGGTTCTTTTTTTCATTTCCTGTTTTTCATGTTTCTGAACAAGAACAAATCATCAGATCCTATTTCTGTCTGCCTCAGTTGGTATAAGAGCCCAGATCCGCCATGGCAGGACACAACCTCGAATAGAACATTGTTGCGTTAATCGAAGCAATGCAACAGGATCGGGAAGAGTCTAGGTTCGACAGGGAAGAGTTGCGAAGGGAGATGCGGCTAGAGAGGGAGAGCCGTGAACACCACATACCGGATTAGACAGAGATTGTGCAGCGGCAGGCAACAGGCCGACAACCAAAACAAGTCGAATTTGAAATATTGCATCAAGGGGTGGACGAAAATGTTGAAGACGATTTTGGGCGGCCACCGCATGAAAAACCTAGGGTTCGGCCGAGGGGAATATGGGGCGGCTACCAACAGCCAAGAGCAACGAATGAGAACCAGTTGTTCCTCGTTGGGATCTAGGGTTTAAGATGGAGGTTCCGGAATTCTCAGGAGGGTTGGCATTTGAAGAGTTCTTAGATTAGATGAGCTCTGTGGATGAACTTTTTTCGTTGAAGGAGGCTCCGGCGGAAAAGAAAGTATCTTTGTTGACAATGAGGCTCAAGGACAGGGCTGCCACATGGTGGCAATCTTTCAGATATCAGAGATACCTAGATGGCCTTCCAGTTTTGGACAATTAGGGGGAGTTCAAGAGAGAGATGCGCAAGGAGTTTCTGCCCTTCAATTACCGGCAGACTATGTTCCAGAATCTTCAAAGTTTGACTCATGGTTCTCGGAGCATCGAAGAATACACACTTGAGTTTTACCGAATGGTGGGGAGGAACCAGTTGCACGAAACTCCGGAACATCTCGTGGCACGATATCTCCATGGGCTACGACCTGTTATTCAGGATGCTTTACAGGTCCATACCTTTAACACTACCATGGACCCGCAGACAAAGGCACAAGTTGTGGAGAAGAGTCTAGCGAGGGCTAGCGGCAGAGGTGTTGGATTTGGAGAAGGCCTTCCTCCTCCCCGTGTTTCTTCGGCAAGTAGCTCTTCGACAACACTAGTGGGTAGCTCTTCAGCCCAAAATCAGTTCAGAAGTGGTAGTGTACAACTCGGCCAAGGGTCAGGTAATGCTCCGAATAAGTCTTCCACCTGTAATAAAGCTAATGTGAAGTGCCACAGATGTCAGCAGCTAGGGTACTATGCGAATGAGTGTCCGAGGATAAGGTCACAGTTACTGATTCAGGAGGGCACCGAAGAAGAGTTTGAAGAGTATGTTGGTGATGATGTGTATGAAGAGGAGGATACGTGTCATGTTGCACCTGAGGATATCTGGGGAGATAGTTTGGTTTTGAGGAGGATTTGTTTAGCTCCCAAAGCCGATGAAGATTGGAAACGGAGAAACATCTTCACAACCAGGTGTACAATTAAAGGGAAGGTATGCCGTGTGATTATTGATACAGGAAGCTGTGAGAATGTAATCTCACAAACGGCAGTGCAAAAGCTTTAGTTGAAGACAGAACCTCATCCAAGCTTCATTTGAACCTCAGTATTTTAGCACTATCTACTGTGATGTCGTCCCGATGGATGCCTCACATTTGCTACTCGGCAGGCCATGGCAATACGACAATCATGTGACGTATGATGGATTCAAGCACTATTATACTATCAATCGAGGGCCAAAGAAAGTGGTACTTCAGCCAATGCGAGAAGGAATGGTTGATAGTAAGAAGACAATTATCTGCCTGCCACGGAAGGAATTCGAAGAAGAGGTAACTGAGTCCGGTTTTGTTTTGCTTTAGTTGCAACTGACTTGTTGACATCAGACATCAGTGAGGCCGAGTTGGAGATTCAAGAACAAGTTCAAGAGTTGTTGACTAAATTTGCAGACTTTTTGCTAGAAGAGTTACCGGCTGGGTTGCCTCCATTAAGAGATATCCAGCATCAGATAGATCCAATGCCGGGTTCTATCCTCCCGAACAAGGTGCATTACTGAATGTCCCCACAGCAACATGATTAGCTGAAGAGATAAGTTACGGAGTTACTTGATAGAGGATTTATCCGGGAGAGCATCAGTCCTTGTGCGGTGCCTGCTTTGTTGGTACCAAAGAAGGATGGCACATGGCGGATATGCGTGGACAGTCGTGCCATCAATCGTATTATGATCAAGTACCGGTTTCCGATTCCACGATTAGATGACATGTTGGACTAGCTCAGTCTAACGACTATCTTTTCAAAGATAGACTTGAAAAGTGGCTACCATGAACTCCGAATCAAACTTGGAGACAAGTGGAAGATGGCTTTGAAGACGAAGGATGGGCTCTTCGAGTGGCTGGTCATCCCTTTCGATCTCTCGAATGGGCCCAGCACATTCATGAGGGTCATGAATCAGGTACTGCGTCCTTTCCTCAATGACTTTGTGGTAGTTTACTTTGATGACATACTTGTGTATAGTCGGCCGAAGGAAGAACATTTGCAGCACCAACGGTTAGTTTTGGCTACATTGCGAGATCGTAGTTTGTTTGCCAATCAGAAGAAATGTAGTTGGATAGTTGACAGGATTGTATTCTTGAGGTATGTGGTTTCGGCAAATGGAATTCAACCGGATGATGTTAAGATTCAGACAATCCGTGACTGGCCAGTACCAAAGAGTGCAACAGAGGTTCGGTCTTTTCATGGATTAGCAAGTTTGTATTGTCTGTTTATCAAGGATTTCAGTGTGTTGATGGCACCCTTGACTAATCTTTACAACGCCAAGGTATTTGAATGGACAAAGGCAGCTTAAGTGGCATTTGATGTGATAAAGGAAAAGCTGACGAGTGCCCCAATACTTGCCTTGTCGAATTTTGATAAGGTATTCGAAGTGGATTGTGAAGCTTCGAAGGTGGGCATAGGAGCGATTCTGAGCCAGGAGGGCTGGAAAGTAGCCTATTTAGGAGAAAAACTTAGAGGGCCGAAGTTGAACTATTCAACTTATGATGTCGAGTTCTATGCCATAGTCCGAGCTCTTCAACATTGGTGGCATTATTTGATACAATTGGAGTTTGTGTTGTACTCTGACCACCAAGCTTTGAAGTTTCTTTAGCGGTAGCATCGACTTAGTGATAGGCATGCCAAGTGGGTGTCAGCATTTCAGGAGTTCACATTCACCTTAAAACACAAGTCAGGCGTCACGAATAAGGTGGCTGAAGCATTGAGAGTAGACGATGGTCGTTGCTTAACATGATGCGAGTTGTCACCTTAGGCTTTGAGGGATTGAGAGAGTTGCTACGGGATGATGCTGATTTCGGTCCTATGGTGAAGGTCGTGGAGCAGCAGGAATGGTTTGTATTACGTGCTTCATGATGGCTATCTTTTTCGAGGTAACTGCTTATGTATTCCTGATACATCGTTGAGATTATTGATGGTTCAGGAATTGCACTCACAAGGGCACTTCAGCAAAGACAAGACAGCTGGCTTGATCAGGGAGAAATTTTACTGGCCTGGAATTGACAAGAGTGTCCAGGATTACGTTAAGCTATGTCGAATTTGTCAAGTATTGAAAGGAGGGGGCACTAATCAGGGTCTTTATACACCTTTACCCATTCCGGATGAGCCATGGACAGATGTGTAAATGGATTTCGTATTGGGTTTACCGCGAATGTAGAAGGGGTTTAACAGCATCATGGTTGTAGTGGATTGGTTTAGCAGGATGGCTATCTTCATCGCTTGCAGGAACTCTATGGATGCAAGAAAAATTGCCGACTTGTACTTTGGGGATGTAGTGCGATGATTTAGATTGCCATGGAGTATCCTGTCTGATCGGGATACGAAGTTCATGAGCCAATTTTAGCAAGAGCTTTGGAAGCGCATGGAGACTACTCTGAAGTTTAGTAGTCCATACCATCCACAGACAGATGGCCAGATGAAAGTGGTGAATCGTACCTTGGGGAACATGTTGCGGGCGCAGGTCAAATCTTTTGGGACTTGGGACTCTGTACTTGCCAAGATTGAGTTTGAATTCAACTGCTCTATGAACAGGTCCACCAAGTTCCCCCCTTTTCAGATTGTTTTGGGACGAAATCCGAGAAGTCCTCTTGACCTTGCTATTCCTGATCATGGTTCGGCTCCAAGAAAGGTGGACGATCGCCTGGTTGATCTACAGTCCATTCATGCAATTGTCAGAGCGAACTTGGAGGAAGCTTATGCTCAGTACAAGTTGCATGCGGATCAGTCAAAGCGAGATGTCCAGTTTCAGGTAGGTGATTTAGTTTAGGTTACTCTGTCCAAGGAAAGATATCCTGCTGGTGAAAGTCACAAGCTCAAGGATCGGAAGGTTGGACCATGCCAAATCTTGGAGAAACTTGGCATCAATGCTTACCGAGTCGAGTTATCGGATGAGTTCAGCATCTCCAATGTTTTTAATGTCCAGCATCTCATGGCTTTCCATGGAGATAATCCGAGCTTGAGGACAAGCTCCATTAAGGAGGGGGAGCCTGAAGCAGAGTTGGTTGCTGATCCAGGTGGTTCGGATGCGGGGCAGGTGTAGGTTCAGCAAGTTTCGGTTCCATAATCGGCTCCACGGCCTTCAGAACGTTTGAAGAAGAAGTCGAGAGCCGTTTTAAACATTGAATTGATGCCGAGCATGTTTCCCAAGGCGACTGAAACGAGCTCAGATCCAGCTCAAATCTGATTGGGTGCTCAGAAGGGCCCAAGGAGTTTTCGGTCATCCGGAGTCGTTTGGATGGAATTTTGGGCTATTTTCTATTTTTAGTGGCATTGTCGTAATTTATAGTTTTGTAAGTGACAGTTTCGTAATTTACTGTTTTCTATGGGTATTTTTGCAATTTCTTTGCTATTCGTTTCCGATTAGGGTTAGGTTTTGTCTTTCGCTTTAAGAATTGTTTTGCTGGTCATTTTTCCGCAGTTTTGATGAATTAAAGTTGCCTCTTTTCGGCTTGTCGAAAATTCATTTTTCGACTACTTCGAAAATTCGTTTTCCGCTTGATTTTAATTTTCGTCTTCTAACTACTTGTGTTGAAGTTTGATTAGAAGGAAAATTGAATCAGGTTCTTTTTTTTCGTTTTTTGTTTTGCAAGTTTCTGAACAAGAACGAATCTTCAGATTCTGTTTCTGTCTGCATCACAAAGTCAGATATAGAGAGAGAAAGAGCGATGTTAAAAGATAGGAAGAGAGAGAAAGAAAAAAGATCTGAGTGGATACTTGTCGATTTGTTTGGGACCATTTTATAGATGATCGTGTAGAGGAGGTTTTCTCTTTAATCTACTAAGGGATTGGTTTGGAATTCCTTATTTTATTTAAATTGGTAATTCTCTATTCTATTATATATAAGTGATGGAGCTCGGAATCGATCTCTGGATCACCCCGAACTATGATGGCACTTGTAAGCACAACCAGAAAGGGCAAAATTAGATCAATGCGGTGGGTTGTCTTCTTGAGGATAACTCCGATGCCTAAGTCAGTATTCCGAGAGATTAATCTTTGAGTAAATTAGCTTAATCTTTCCGTGAACAATGTGTGATTCGAAAATATATATCGAATAATAGGTTACCTTGTTGATCGTGACTCTTCAATTACATGAAAGTATGTAATTAGGATAATTGTGAGATCATATCTCGCCAATTGCTAATAGAATAGTGGAGTTTCCCTAAGTTGGGATACCTTGCCATGCACGTCTTCAGTCAAGAGCTACAAGCTCATTAACGACCATTAAACCAATTTTGCGATCAACCTATGAATGCCGAAGGTCTCGACTATCCCTTTTAGAAGGTCGTGATGAGTGATTATAGGTTCATGCCATGTGTTAAGAGTAGTAGACATTTAGTCATGGCATAGAAGATGTATGAGATGGATTGGATCTCATCAAGTCGAAGGTCGCTGTCCCTGAGACCTCTTCTAAGTTCATTTTATGGTCAATGACCTAGAAAGTTGGTTGGAAGAAGGTCATTGCCCACCTTTCCTCTTGTGATTCGGACTTTTAGGTATTTGGTTTGGTACTTAGGTCCATTCAAATTAGTCCATCCAGGTCATGCCCATTTCTTCCATCATTACCAACTTTTAGGTCCAGCGAGCTCTTAGGTCATGGTGTCTAAATTATCATCTTTTAGTCCCAACCTCTGAAGCGTAGCATCGTTTTCCATAATGACTAGTTTCGGAGGTGACGTGCCTTATCAGTTTTTGGCAGTTGCCTTGATTCATGTGTTCCAGATCTTTTCTCGTAATCCAAAGGACTCCTTCTCATACATAAATTAGTGAGCTTTGAAGAGTTCAGGATTTACCAAAAACTCTTCTCTACAAATAGAATTTCTTCTTTGCAATACCCACGCAAGCTGCAATTTTCTCGAACTTCCTCTTTCTTTCTGTCCTGTGAATTTTCTGAAGTTAGTACACTTTTAACTACTTCCACAGCTTTTCAAGCATTGATGAGTGAGTTGCTTTTCTCTCTTTACTTTTTTAGAAAATTTCCTTCTTCTCGTCTTCTAGGAAAAATGTCTTTAGAATCCTAAACTCAGTCATCTTCCTCTAGCACCCCTTCCCTTTACACAGAAGAGATTTCTAGGGCTCTTCGTTCTTCAAATCCTGATAACAAGGTATATTGCTTACCTCCCATTACTGCTAAGGCTACTCAGGTCAAGAGCAGGGTCCATCATCCTTCTGCATTGGAGGTCTTCTCTCTTAAATCCTCCTTAGGTCTCTCGGAGATTTTCAAAACAAGTGGGGAGACGGGTTTGAACAGAGATGACATAGTATTTGCTCGTGAATCTGAGCATCCTAACAGCAAACGTGTTGGACACATAGTCTTTCACTTGACAAATCTCAGGGGAGGCATTCTCTTGCCATAAATACATCCCCTGTTCTTCGATATAGTCTACTTCTGGAACTTTCCCATAGCTTAGCTTGTTCCCAATGTTGTCTAAACCATAATTGGATACATAGCGACCTGCCACCTATATATGATTCCGGTTTCCTTGGACCTCTTTAGGTATTTCTTCAAGAATAGTATTTCCACAGCTCCGGGCAAGACCTGCCAGGGGTATCTCTAATTTAACAACAGGTATAGGCTATTAGGGCCTTCCAATCTTCAGGCAAACCTCGGAAGGACTCTTTCCTTTTTGCCAAACTTCTGGCAAAATCAAGTCTGGGCCGAGCCCTACTTGGATTGGAATCTTAATAAAACTTTTCATAACGACCTCCTTACTCTATCTTGCGAGCAAGAGAGGGATAGGATTTTCCTTGTTGACCTAGCCAATTCTACTGTCGAGAAGGTCGAGACTCAACCTGTCTGGACTATTCTTTTTCTTCACTCTACTGGATTGGGAAGTCTTGCAGATCGCGACCTCCCTCCCATTAGAAAAACTATGGGAATTCTTCCCAATGGTAAGAAATTTCTCCATTTTTCAACTTTCAGTAAATTTCCTTTAGTTTTTCTGTTTGAAAATATGTGCTAACATCTCTTTCCCTTTTTTCTTTTTTCGACAGCAATAAGGACAACCTGGTTGAACCCTTCCTCGAACTCGTAGCAAGGATAGCAAGGAAAGTCGTTATCCCTCCGAACTCCTTCCAATAGCCCTGGTGACGTTGTTGGTGTGCGCTACTGCTACTATGGCTACTACTCCGACCACTATGGAGACCACTTTTAGGATTTGCATTCCGTAATCCCGGACCAAAAGGGTAACAATGGCAAGCTAGACTCGAAATGCCATGAAGAGGAATGTTGAAGCGACAGCCTTGTGGGCATTTGAGCTGCCCTCCAAGATAGTAATCTCTGATTCTCCCTCCACCCAATCTACCAAATAGGGGAAAGAGCTCTCCTCGACCTCTTCTGGAAAAGGCAAAGAACCAGTGACCTTCAAGTAGGGGTTAACTGTTGAAGAGGTCGCCGAGACCATAAAGAGGCTGGGGAAGCTTTCCTTGACCTCTCACTCTAATGAAAGGACCGCAAGGTGCATTCCCAACATCGCAATGGAGTCTTTGGACTAGGTGTTCCAATGGCCACACTCCCAATCCTTCTTGATAGAGTGTGCATCACCAGTCGATCGGGACATTTGCAGACAGCTCACCGACGATGAGCTGGATAGATATACTATTTCTCTCTACATAGTGGTAAGTTCTCTTCATTTTTGTATTCTTATAGCGTTTCCATACCAATTCTTTTGAGTACTGGCCTTTCTTCTTCTTCATTTTCTTTCACAATCATGTCTTCTTAGGTTAGCGATAGAGAAAAAAAATGGAGAGAGAGAGAAGAAGGATTAGGAGCTCTCCACCCTGATCACTGAGCTCTAGGACGAGAAAGCTCATCTTAAGAAGGAAACTAGAGTGCTCGCTGCTTCTGCCGAGCAAGCTAATGCCTCCTACACAACCTTAAGCAGTCTTTTGGAGGAGTGCAAGAAAAATGTTACTAAGGCCAAAGCTGAAAATCTGATAATGGCCTCAACCCTTAATGAAGCAGGCTTGAAGAGTGATTAGCTACTCAATTTTGGCAAAAAACAAAATAACCGCATCCATGGGCTCGAGGCTCAGCTGAAGGACTTCAATGCTATCTGCAAAGAGGATGGCAACCTCTCCTTGTCCAAGCTTGAGGAGATCCCAGGCTTCCAATCCTATATGGAATCCATTTTGCGACCTCAACTATTTGGGCAATATGTCAATGTAATCAACCGACTTTTCGAGCTTAATGGTGATCTTAAAACTGATCCTGCAATCCATGAGGGACTATATCATCCAGATGTCATGGCCCCTCTTCCTTGGGAGCATGAGAAACAAAATCCAAACTCTCAAGGGGAATTCCTTGCAGTCGAAGCCTTGGCCAAGGTCGGAGAAATCGGTGAAGGAACTTCTAAGGGGCGAAAATCACCTCTAGAGCAGCCTACAGAAGCTTTGACCACCGAGAGGGTGATCAATGACGTTCCCCCTTTTGGCTTTATCTACTCCTAAAGGTAAAGTCATCCATAGTTATCGAGACTTACTTAAATATTATCCTTTTCATCCCCAGCCCATTAATCAGCCTATTACCGATTATCCTGCAGGTCCCTTGGACATCATGATCAAGGGAGAGCTATCGACGATAAAGCCCTACCGAGCTCACTAGCGGTTTCGAGAGATGAAGAAGAAGATTGACCTATAATAGAATAGGGTTTTGTATCGTCTTTCTTCTTCTTACTTTGTGTTCTATAAAAATTACAATGCTCATCTTTTGAGCTTATATTTTTTCTTTTCTTTTCATAGTAAATATATCAAGGGATCTATTCGTGACCTCCTCCTTCATATGAGAATTAGACAATTTTCTTGAAGTGTCTTTGTTTTTGTTAAAGTACTTTAAACATGAGCAACATGGAAACTT
This sequence comes from Parsonsia alboflavescens, assembly GCA_028571225.1. Classification (NCBI taxonomy): domain Eukaryota; kingdom Viridiplantae; phylum Streptophyta; class Magnoliopsida; order Gentianales; family Apocynaceae; genus Parsonsia; species Parsonsia alboflavescens. The sequence continues at coordinate 11,155 of JAOXNR010053239.1, forward strand.
ATGCAAATAAGAAGAATTAAGATCTTAATAAGTTCTTCGAACTTAACTTTTATTTAGGTCTCTAAAATTTGTTATGCACTTGCAAAGGCAAAAATCCGCATAGGTCGCTGGTGTTGCCCTTCTACTTAGTGAGCTCCATTCAAATAAGCGTCCAAGCTAAATAATGAGCTTTTGAAGTTTTTAAAATCTTGGAAAGCCTTAGGCATAGAATTTCTTTAGAAGGAAAACATTCCAAGGCCTTAGGATTTGTCTTCCTTTGAGATTAGTGACTTATAGCTTCCTCCTTTGTGAACTTCTTGGATTATATTAGGTCCTTCCCAACATTCTTGTAACATTGTCAGTTGTTCTTGCTTTCCGACATCCGACCTCTGGATGACCACTTCTCATTTACTTTCTTGTTGAAAAATTTTGTAACTTGCTTTTTATACCTTCTGTCAACTTCCATGGCTTTATTTCTAACTTCTTCAAGGAGGTCGAGGTCTATCCTTCTCTTCCCCACATTTAAGACTGAATCATATTCAGTCAATCTTAAGGATTTCATTCCGACTTCTACCGACAATACAGCTTTTGCACTAAAACATAGACTTAATGGTGCTCTCCAGTAGCATTCCTAGGTGTGTGGTTTTGTAAGCCCATAGGATGCATGGAATTTGTTCTATATAAGATGGTTTATGACCTTCCTTCTCGAGCTCAGTAGCCCCTTTCTTGAGACCTTCTAGAATTGTTCGGTTCGTGAGCTTGAGGATGAGCTATAGAGCTTAATCTCTGTTCTATATTCAAGTTTTCATAGTGTCTTGAATGGATCGCCCACAAACTACCTTCCATTGTCTGAGATGATAGATCAGGGAGCCCCAAATCTGCATAAAATATTCCTCCATACGAAGGACTGCACCTTTGGTGAAGAAATTATTGCCACTAGTTTTGCTTCAACCCATCTGGTGAAGTATTCTATGGCCACAATTAGGAACTGAACATGCCCCACTCCTTTTCAGAAAAGTCTTAATATCTCGATACCCTAAATATTGAATGGAGCTTGAAGTGTTGATGGATTGATACTTTGTTGGAGGCACATGCGACTTATTTCCATGCAATTCGCAGCTGGTACATTTTTTTAGGACCTTTTCAATATTTGAGATCATCGAAGGTCAATAATAACCAGTCCTCAATATCATCTTTGTGATAGTTTATCTCCTATGTATAATCCACATATTTCACTATGCACTTATTCAATGACATATTGTACTTCTCCCTTACTCAGGCATTTGAGTAGTGGCCATGTATACGACCTACTACACACTTCATCATCTAAAATTTGGACATAGCGAAGTGCCCATTTTCGGATTTGGCAAGCTTCTTTGGCATCTTGTGGAAGGTCGCCATCCTTAAGGAATTTGTAAATAGGGTATCTCCAGTCTGCTTGATCCTCTATAACCAAGTTTTCTTCTTGGCTTATGCTTGGAGAATATAATTGTTTGACCAGTAGCTCGGCTTTTTCTTCTAAAGCTCCCGGTAGGCTTTAGATAGTGTGTTAGCCTTTGAATTTTGCTCTCTAGATATTTGTTCAATGAGGAAATCCTCAATTTTTGATGTTATATCGCTTACTTGTTTGAATATTTAATCATATTTTCTTCCCTAGCTTCATAGTCTCCAGCAACTTGGCTGGCTATAACTTGTGAATCAGTTTTGGCATGTAATTTTTGCAATTTTAGAGCTCATGTGAGTCTTAAGCCTGCTAAGAGAGCCTCATATTTGGATTCATTATTCGAGGTTGGGAAGTTGTATTTCATAGAGTAAGGGATTCTCACCCCCTTAGGGTTGATCAATACAATTCCCGCACCTAAATTTTCCCTTTCAGTGGAACTGTTAGTGTACATGGTCCATGCTCCAGTGGAACTCTTGTGCACTCTTCTTCGAAGTTTGATGGAGCTTGAGCTTTCATAGCTCTCCTCGGTTCAAAATTAATCTGATATCCTGAGAGTTTGAGCAACCACTTCATTATCCTGCCCGATAGCTCGGTTTTTTCCAAAGCTTTCTTTCGTGGTAGATTGGTCAATACTCTTATCACATAAGCTTCAAAATAGGGCTTAAGCTTCCTAGAGGTAATAACAATAATGTACAAGAATTTCTCAAGGTCCGAATATCTTTAGGACATCGGAGGAATCGACTTACATAATACATTGGAAATTGTAAACCTGACCTTTCTACTAGCAGCTCCAAGCTGACTGCCTTCTTTGTCGCAGTTAAGTATATCACGATTTTCCCTAATGACTTGGGGCGGGCAAGCTGTGGGGATTTTCCTAGAACTTCTTTTAGTTTTTTGAAAGCTATTTGACGATCTTCTATCCACTGGAAATCTTTAGGTTTTCTCAGCACCTCATAAAACTTCTCTTCTTTGTAAGCCATCTTGCTAGTGAAGTGTTCCAATGCTACCATCTTCCCTGTTAAACTCTAAACTTTCTTAATGCTCCTGGGAGGTACCATGTCCAAGAGTGATTTTATTTTTTCAGGGTTGGCATCAATGCCTCGTTTTGATATCATGAAACCCAAGAATTATCCCCTTCAAATGTCTAGAAAGTCTTCCTTATATCTTGATGTGATCTCAAATTCGGAATGAATCAATCATTCATCAAATCCAAATTTTTGACCAAAACCAAATTGTGATTGCCCAAGACTTCATGCAAGAGATTCAAGGTAGAACCATTGACCAATTGTCATCCAATATGAGCTAATGGATTGAGGCCCATCAACTCAACTCAATTACCCTAGCCAGCCAAGCATTGAGAACCCTAAAGTTTAACTAAGAACCCTAGAAGAGCCTTAGGAAGAACTCTCGGTCAGTCACCCTTTGAATCCAAAAGGAATTCATTCAATTTGCTGAAAAGTGTTTGTAGAGTTAATTGTTATAATGCAATACAAATGATGAACTATTTACAAGCTCAACCCCAATTAGGATCAGGGACTTAATTAGCCACCTTAAGCTAGCTTAAAACATAAACAAAGCAACTAACAAAAAGTGGAAAAGTCCAAATAAAGTCAAGATTACAAAGCTGTAAAAACAGAGGACTAAATAGAAATTCTGGGTAGAATTTCTGTCTATTGTCCAAGGCTGTTCAGCCTGACTTCCAATGCTTCCCAAGGCTTGTTTCCTTGATTTTTCACTCCTCCTTGATGTCTTCTATCATCCCCAAGTTGAGTTTCTTCCTTGGTTCATCCGCCATTGAAGATTGTTCCTCAAAAATTGTTGTAGAGTCTAGCATCGTCTCAACACATTTGCTGAAAGTTTCAGCCTTGTACATTCAATTTCCAACCTTGCAATGTCTTCTAATCCCCTACATAAGTCTTCATACTTGAATACATTACATGGTTGTTCAACTTTCCAATCATCTTCATGCATAACTTCTTCAATCTTGTCATGAACTTCAAGTTGTTTCAAGTTGTTCTTCATGGTCTAGCTTCAATACCAACCT
>JAOXNR010053240.1:0-14620 GCA_028571225.1 Parsonsia alboflavescens
CATTTCTTCTCTTCCTTGCACAAATGTGATTAATGCTTTCCTTAACTTATTTGCTCTAGCTCTTGTGATAGGTCCAATTGGTATGATTGGCATTGAATCTCCATCACCCTTACTCTTTGAAAACCTATCCAAAAAACACTAATTTGTCTTTCAAGACCAGATTTGACCTCTGCCCAACCCATCAATGTCTTATCGACAATTTATAAATTTGAAAGCAAAACCTCAATTCCCAGATATCTTAAAAGCATTAGCAGGACATCTTGTTTTCCTCTCTTCCTCCTTAGATGAACTAGAAACCCAGGAGTTGAACAAAAAAGAAATTCAACAATTTGTAAAAGAAGAAGAAGACAAAACACAGAAGGAGTGGAAAACCTTTCCTGAAAAACTATATGAAGTTAAGAACGTGATCTACGATTTTTTGCTGAAAACAAAAATTGAGGAACAAGTTTCTATTCAAAAATTGTTGAGAGAATTTGTAACCTTAGAAAATCCCCCATTAGAAGGAGGACCTTTTTGAGTTCTTTCCTATAGCGAAGAACCAGATTCTAGAGTCAATGGGAACTCTATTGTCAAACTCTGTATTAACTTTAAGCATTGGAAAACCCAAGAATTTGATGAACAAGTACTCTCATTCCCAAAACTCTTGGAGCATGGTTTTATCTCTAGGATCACTGTTCCAAAACAAAGATTTGAAAAAAATCTATAAATTTTATTTTACTTGATGTTTCAGATTCATCTTCAAATTCTTTTAGAAAGGGTTTTGCTTCTGCAAATTTCAATTTATTAATTCCTCATTAATATTACTAATTTCTTCAATATGAAAATTATTATTTTCTTTGAGAGTTTCTATTTCTTCTCTAATTTGTTTTATTTCTAATCTTAAATCTTCTAGAGTTATTTCTCTATTTTTTTTGTTTAAATTTATCAAATACTTCTTTAATACTAAATGGCTCTATTTTTTCTTTTTTTTTTATCAGAATGACTAAATAGAGAGTCTTTTAATCTATCAAAATATTCTTTTTTAACTTCTGCATCTTCAATTCTCTCTAATAATTCAAAAAACAATTCTTTATGTTCTTTAGGCAGTTTGCTAAAACTAATCATATTAATTTTACAATTATCCTCAATACAGTTGCAAATTCCTTCAAATTCACTAGAAGTATCAGATTCACTATTTAACTCACTAGTTGAAGTATCTATCAATTCAAATATATAATTTTCAGATTCAGTTTCTTTATTAGTTTTAGAATTATCAAGTATTTGAATTAATATCATCATCTAATTCAAGTTGACTAATTTTCTGCCTTTTACATGCTATTTTAGGACATTTATCCACTTTATGTCCCTTTTTACCACTAGAGTAACATTTTATTTTTTCAGTATTTTGTTTTTCTGGTTTTCTCCTTTTAAATCTCCAAGTTTTTTCTTTATATTCTCTAGGCGTATTTTTCCTGGGTTTCTATTTCTTCTTAAGTATATTAGAGGGAGGATCCAAAGAAGCATATCCAAATATTGCGCAAAAATTGCCTAATTCTTTGTTAGAACTTTTATGACATTTCTTCATTTGATTTTTTAATTTCAAATTAGTGCAAATATTTAATCATACAATATTCGCATAATTTATGAGTTCTTCATATGTAAGAAATTTATCAGGTATATTATTATTAAAAACTTGTTTCAATTTTTGTCTAACCTTATTTGCAAATAAAGGAGGTAAACCTGATACAAATATTTCTTTCCAAAAAGCCTAATGACAATCATTTCTATACTTCTTCTCTAATTAGTTTTATTTATAATCTTAAATCTTCTAGAGTTATTTTTTTGTTTAAATCTATCAAATACTTCTTTAATACAAAAAGGTTCTATTCGTTTATAAGAATGACTAGATAGAGAGTCTTTCAATCTAGCTAAATATGCTTTTTAAATTTCTGAATCTTCAATTAACTCTAATAATTCAAAATTCAATTTTTTATTTTCTTCAGACAGTTTACTAAAACTAATCATATTAATTTTGCAATTATCCACAATAGAATTGCAAATTCCTTCAAATTCACCAGAATTATCAGACTCACTAATTCAATTATCTATGAATTCAAATATATTATTTTCAGATTCAGATTCAAATTCAGTTTCTTTATCAAATTCATGGTTATGAAGTATTTGATACAATTTCTCCTTAATATAATCACTAATTCAAGTTGACTAATTTTCTTCCTTTTAGATGCTATTTTAGGACATTTATCTGCTTTATATCCCGTTTTACCACAAGAGTAACATTTTATTTTATCAATATTTTGTTTTTCTGGTTTTCTCCTCTTTAACCTCCTAGCCTTTTCTTTATATTCTCTAGGCTTATTTTTCTTGGGTTTCTTTTTCTTCTCAAGTATAATAGAGGGAGGATCCATAGAAGCATATCCAAATATTTCACAAAAATTTTCTAATTCTTTGTTAGAACTTTTATGATATTTCTTCAAATGATTTTTCAATTTCAAATTTGTGCAAATATTTAATCATACAATATTCACGTGATTTATGAGTTCTCCATATGTAAGTAATTCATAAGGTATATTGTTATTAAAATCTTGTTTCAATTTTTGTCTAACCTTATCTGCAAATAAAGGAGGTAAACCTGATACAAATATTTCTTTCCAAACGCCTGATGACAATCATTTCTATACTTCTTCTCAATTTTGGTTTATTTCTAATCTTAAATCTTCTAGAGTTATTTCTCTATTTTTTGGCTTAAATTTATCAAATACATCTCTAATACTAAAAGGTTCTATTTGTTTATCAGAATGACTAAATAGAGAGTCTTTTAATCTAACTAAATATTCTTTTTTAACTTCTGGATCTTCAATTAACTCTAATACTTCAAAAATCAATTCTTTATTTTCTTCAGGCAGTTTACTAAAACTAATCATATTAATTTTGCAAATTCCTTCAAATTCACTAGAACCATCAAATTCACTATCTGACTAACTAGTTCAAGTATCTATCAATTCAAATATATTATTTTCAGATTCAGATTCAAATTCAGTTTCTTTATCAGATTCAGGGTTATGAAGTATTTGATACAATTTCTCCTTAATATAATCATCTAATTCAAGTTGACTAATTTTGTACCTTTTACAAGCTATTTTAGGACATTTATTTGCTTTATGTCTCTTTTTACCACAAGAGTAACATTTTATTTTTTAAGTATTTTGTTTTTCTTGTTTTCTCCTTTTAAATCAATTTGTTTTTTCTTTACATTCTCTAGGCCTATTTTTCCTGTGTTTCTTTCTCTTCTTAAGTATCCTAGAGGGAGGATCTAACGAAGCATATCCAAATATTTCACAAAAATTTCCTAATTCGTTTTTAGAACTTTTATGTTATTTCTTCAATTGATTTTTCAATTTCAAATTAGTGCAAATATTTAATCATACAATATTCACATAATTTATAAGTTCTCCATATGTAAGTAATCTATAAGGTATATTATTATTAAAATCTTGTTTCAATTTTTGTCTAACCTTATCTACAAATAAAGGTAAACTAATACAAATCCTTCTTTCCAAAAAGCCTGATGCCAATCATTTCTAAATTTCTTCTCTAATTCATTTTTATTTCTACTCTTAAATCTTCTAGAGTTATTTCTCTATTTCTTTGTTTAAATTTATCAAATACTTCTTTAATACTAAAAGGTTCCGTTTGATTCTCAGAATGACTAAATAGAGAGTCTTTTAATCTAGCTGAATATTCTTTTATAACTTATGGATCTTCAATTTTCTTTAATAATTCAAAAAACAATTCTTTATTTTCTTTAGGCAGTTTACTAAAGCTAATCATATTAATTTTGCAATTATCCTCAATACAATTGCAAATTCCTTCAAATTAACTAGAAGTATCAGATTCACTATCTAACTCACTAGTTGAAGTATCTATCAATTCAAATGTGTTATTTTCAAATTCAGATTCAAATTCAGTTTATTTAGCAGTTTCAGAGTTATCAAGTATTTGATACAATTTCTCCATAATATAATCATCCAATTCAAGTTGAGCAATTTTCTTCCGTTTAGATGTGTTTTTATTACATTTATCTGCTTTATCTCCCTTTTTAACAAAAGAGTAACAATTTATTTTTTTCAGTATTTTGTTTTTCTAGTTTTCTTCTTTTAAATCTCCTAGCTTTTTCTTTATATTCTCTAGGATTATTTTTCCTAGGCTTCTTTTTCTTCTTAATTATACTAGAGGGAGACTCGAAATAAGCATATCCAAATATTTCACAAAAATTTCCTAATTCTTTGTTGAAACTTTTTTGTTATTTCTTCAATTGAATTTTCAATTTCAAAATAGTGCAAATATTTAATCATACAATATTCACATAATTTATGAGTTCTCCATATGTAAGTAATTTATAAGCTATATTAATATTAAAATCTTGTCTCAATTTTGGTCTAATCTTATCTGTAAATAAAGGAGGTAACCTGAAACAAATCTTTCTTTCCAAAAAGCCTGATGACAATCATTTCTATATTTCTTCTCTAATTCGTTTTTATTTCCACTCTTAAATCTTCTAGAGTTATTTCTCTATTTTTTTGTTTAAATTTATAAAATACTTCATTAATACTAAAAGGTTCCATTTCATTATCAGAATGACTACATAGAGAGTCTTTTAATCTAGCTTAATATTCCTTTTTAACTTCTGGGACTTCAATTTTCTTTAATAATTCAAAAAAAAATTCTTTATTTTCTTCATGCAGTTTACTAAAACTAATCATATTAATTTTGCAATTATCCTAAATACAATTGGAAATTCCTTCAAATTCACTAGAAGTATCAGATTCACTATCTGACTAACTAGTTCAAGTATCTATCAATTCAAATAAATTATTTTCATATTCAAATTCAAATTCAGTTTCTTTATCAGTTTAAAGGTTATCAAGTATTTGATACAATTTCTCCATAATATAATCATCTAATTCAAGTTGAGTAATTTTCTTCCTTTTAGATGCGATTTTATTACATTTATTTGCTTTATATCTCTTTTTACCACAAGGGTAACATTTTATTTTTTAAGTATTTTGTTTTTCTTGTTTTCTCCTTTTAAATCAATTTGTTTTTTCTTTACATTCTCTAGGCCTATTTTTCCTGTGTTTCTTTCTCTTCTTAAGTATCCTAGAGGGAGGATCTAACGAAGCATATCCAAATATTTCACAAAAATTTCCTAATTCGTTTTTAGAACTTTTATGTTATTTCTTCAATTGATTTTTCAATTTCAAATTAGTGCAAATATTTAATCATACAATATTCACATAATTTATGAGTTCTCCATATGTAAATAATTCATAAGGTATATTATTATTAAAATCTTGTTACAATTTTTGTCTAATCTTATATGTAAATAAAGGAGGTAACCTGATACAAATATTTCTTTCCTAAAAGCCTGATGACAATCATTTCTATATTTCTTCTCTAATTCGTTTTTATTTCTAATCTTAAATCTTCTAGAGTTATTTATCTATTTTTTTGTTTAAATTTATCAAATGCTTCTTTAATACTAAAAGGTTCCATTTGATTATCAGAATGACTAAATAGAGAGTCTTTTAATCTAGCTAAATATTCTTTTTTAACTTCTGTATCTTCAATTTTTTAATAATTAAAAAAACAATTCTTTATTTTCTTTAGGCAGTTTACTAACACTAATCATATTAATTTCGCAATTATCCTAAATACAATTGCAAATTCCTTGAAATTCACTAGAAGTATCAGATTCACTATATGACTCACTAGTTGAAGTATCTATCAATACAAATATATTATTTTCATATTCATATTCAAATTCATTTTCTTTATCAGTTTCACGGTTATCATGTATTTGATACAATTTCATCATAATATAATCATCTAATTCAAGTGGAGTAATCTTCTTCCTTTTAGATGCAATTTTATTACATATATCTGCTTTATATCCCTTTTTACCACAAGAGTAACATTTTATTTTTTTCAGTATTTTGTTTTTCTAGTTTTCCCCTTTCAAATCTCCGAGTTTTTTCTTTATATTCTCTAGGATTATTTTTTCCGGGTTTCTTTTTCTTCCTAAGTATACCAAAGGGAGGATCTAAAGAATTATATCCAAATATTTCACAAATATTTCATAATTCTTTGATAGAACTTTTATGATATTTCTTCAATTGATTTTTTAATTTCAAATTAGTGCAAATATTTAATCCTACAATAATCACATAATTTATGAGTTCTCCATATGTAAGTAATTCATAACGTATATTATTATTAAAATCTTGTTTCAATTTTTGTCTAACGTTATCTGCAAATAAAGGAGGTAAACCTGATAAAAATCTTTCTTTTCAAAAGGCCTGATGACAATCATTTCTATATTTCTTCTCTGATTGATTTTATTTCTAATCTTAAATCTTCTAGAGTCATTTCTCTATTTTTTTGTTTTAATTTATTAAATACTTCTTTAATACTAAAAGGTTCTATATGTTTATCAGAATGACTGAATATAGAGTCTTTTAATCTAGCTAAATATTCTTTTTTAACTTCTGGATATTCAATTTTATCTAATAATTCAAGAAACAATTCATTATTTTGTTTAGGCAGTTTGCAAAAACAAATCATATTACTTTTACAATTATAATCAATACAATTGCAAATTCCTTCAAATTCACTAGGAGTGTCAAATTCACCATCTGACTCACTAGTGGAAGCATGTATCAATTCAAAAAGATTCAGATTCAGTTTCAATTCTTTTATCAGTTTTTGGGTTATCAAGTATTTGATACAATTTCTCCTTATTATCATCATCTAATTCAAGTTGACTAATTTTCTTCTTTTTAGATGCTATTTTAGGACATTTATCTGCTTTATATCCCATTTTACCACAAGAGTAACATTTTATTTTATCAATATTTCATTTTTCTGGTTTTCTCCTCTTTAACCTCCTAGTTTTTTCTTTATATTCTCTAGGCTTATTTTTCTTGGGTTTCTTTTTCTTCTTAAGTATAATAGAGGGAGGATCTATAGAAGCATATCCAAATATTTCACAAAAATTTTGTAATTCTTTGGTAGAACTTTTTTTATATTTCTTCGATTGATTTTTCAAATTCAAATTTGTGCAAATATTTAATCATACAATATTCACATAATTTATGAGTTCTCCATATGTACGTAATTTATACGGTATATTATTATTAAAATCTTGTTTAAATTTTTGTCTAACCTTATTTGTAGATAAAGGAGGTAAACCAGATACAAATATTTCTTTCCATTAAGCCTGATGACAATCATTTCCGTATTTCTTCTCTAATTCGTTTTTATTTCTACTCTTAAATCTTATAGAGTTATTTCTCTATTTTTTTTGTTTAAATTTATCAAATACTTCATTAATACTAAAGGTTCCATTTGATTATCAGAATGACTAAATAAAGAGTCTTTTAATCTAGCTTAATATTCCTTTTTAACTTCTAGATCTTCAATTTTCTTTAATAATTCAAAAAACAATTCTTTATTTTCTTCAGGCAGTTTGTTAAAACTAATCATATTAATTTTGCAAATGCCTTCAAATTCACTAGAAGTATCAGAGTCACTATCTGAATCACTAGTTGAAGTATCTATCAATTCAAATATATATTTTCAGGTTCATATACAAATTGTATATTATTTTATACAATTTCTCCATAATATAATCATCTAATTCAAGTTGAGTAACTTTCTTCCTTTTAGATGCGATTTTATTACATTTATCTGCTTTATATCCCTTTTTACCACAAGAGTAACATTTTATCTGCTATATGTTTTCTTTCATTTAATCGTTCAAAATTCCATTTATGATCTTTGTTTTCCAAAACATCATTCCATTTAAGAGTTCTAGGTACAAAACTACTTGATCTAAAAAAATTTGTTTCTAATAACAAAGTTTCATATGGATTAGAATTCTGGATTGCTTTTGGATTAACAGCTGTTTTCATTAATTTGTAATAGATTCGACATACTAATACTAGTCCTCGAGTTCCAGTTTCAATTCTTAATTTGCAAATTTAATGTTAATGCCTTTAAAAAGTGATCATGCAAGTTTAATGAACAACTGGGATAACAGTTCATTTAAATAGGGCCATTTCCTACATCTGATTTCAATATAGCAATTATACTCCTATCGAGGTCTAACCACCTAGCATCCCTAAGGATTAGGCATACTGGTTGACTACGACCTACAAGTGTAAACAAAGGCTTTACTGCAACTTGTACTAATCCAATATGACAGTATTTAAATTTTTTCTGCTTATGCAAATTTGTGACATGTTGGTTCATTAGTTGAACGGTTCCAAATTCTCTATCAATTGAGAGTGTATTTTCAGTAGTTTTATTTATATAATCCTGGGTGAAGTCAAATATACCTCTATGGTAAATTTTACTAATCTTTTCAGTCGGGATATTCCAACCTGCAAGTTTCTTTTCTATATCATTTAAGGAAATACTAATTTCTTGGTCATTAAGTGTTTCACTATCCAAATCAGAAAGATTTGTAATATTCGAGCCTGACATTCAAAACCTTATGAAAAGTATGATATGATTACTTGTTCTTCAATTTCTTGTTCTTTTTCGTTTTTGATTCGACTTACAACTTTTGTGGATTTTTTAATTTCTCTTCTATGATTTTCATTCAAATAATTATCCCAGCATCCTTTTAAAGTTCCAGTAAATCCTACTATTAACATACCTACTGCTTCTTCAACATTTTTAGCAGTATTGGCCATTCCAAAAGCCATAGCTACCATGGACATTTCTTGTACCAAATTTAAAACTTGATATTCAGTCATACCATCTAAGTTCCATTCATGCAAGTCATTACCAGCATACGATGAAGCTACATTTAAATGTTTTTCTTCAAATTGTAGGTCCGGAAAAGAAGGTCTTGGATAATAATTTCTAGTTGTGGTTACTAGTCGAGTTTTCTTATCTGAATATTTAATTTTGCTAATATTTTCTGGACTAAGTTCCTTTTCGGAGTTAACGGTCTAGATTTTAGTTCCACTAATTCCACTACTACTTCCTTTTGTAGTCTTTTGCTCTTTATTAATTTTGTCAAGTCTAAAATTTATTTCATTTAATAAATCAGCATCTTTTTTTGATAATCTAAATTCATCCTTTTTAAAACTAAGATTTGTATTTTCTAATTCCGAAGGTCTAATCAAGGGAATTTCATTTTTAGTTTTAGTAGATTTTAATTTTAATTTTGATCTAGATTTATTATTACTTATGTTGGTTACTTCAACAGCAACTTTAACAAGTAATTGGTTGGTATAATCATTTTGCTGAATAACGTTGTTAATGTCTTTTACTTTAACTTCTAAATTGTCTATTTTTCCTTCTACCTTAAAGGGAGAGGCTTTTAATAATGCATTGTTATGGCTAATGTTAATTTCTTCTGGTGGAGGCATAACAGATTCAATTACTTCACCATTTGTTGTATACAATTTTTGTGCTATTACATTAACAGATTGAGGCAATTTAAGCCCATTAGATTCATTTAACCAAATAAAGAAATCAAGATGACATCTTTTCTCTCTCAAATATTTATGATATTGCATTTCTACAAATAGTTTTTCTGTTTTAGATACGGTTGCAGAATGCCATTCTCTATTAACTTTATTTATAGGGCTCATGTACATCATATCAAGATACTTTTGATTTACTTCAAATTTAGGCTTTTCAGAAATTACAAGTAATCGACCATCTACCATTTCAGATAGAGTAGGACTTCCTGAGTTTTGACTAATTGTATCTTCATAATTTGGTTTAGGAATTTCTTTACTAAAGTCAATACTTGAAAATCTATTAGATTTAATAATTTCAGATTTTTCTAATTTGTAGCTAGTGGATGCTTCTGAGAAAAAATTTCTATGCTTAATCAAATTAGTAGGTTTCTTAAATTCTAATTGAATACTTCCATCGGGTGTTTCAAGTATTTTACTTAATGTTTTGGATTCTATATGTTTTCTTTCATTTAATTGTTCAAAATTCCATTTTTTATCTTTGTTTTCCAAAACATCATTCCATTTAACAGTTCCAGGTACAAAACTACTAGATCCGAAAAAAATTGTTTCTAATAACAAAGTTTCATTTGGATTAGAATTCTGAATTGCTTTTGGATTAGCAGTTGTTTTCATTAATTTGTAATAGATTCGATATACTAATACTAGTCCTCTAGTTCCAGTTTCAAGATTATAATTCTTAATTTGCAAATTTAATGTTAATGCCTTTAAAAAGTGGGGATCATGCAAATCTAATGAACAATTAGGATAGCAATTCATATAAACAGGGCCATTTCCTACATCTGATTCAAGTATAGCGATTATACTCCTATTGAAGTCTAACCACCTAGCATCCCTAAGGATTAGGCATACGGGTTAACTATGACCTACAAGTGTGAATAAAGGTTTTACTACAACTTGTACTAATCCAATATGACAATATTTAAAGTTTTTCTGTTTATGCAAATTTGTTACATGTTGGTTCATTAGTTGAACGGTTCCAAATTCTCTATCAATTGAGATTGTATTTTCAGTAGTTTTAATTATATAATCCTGGGTGAAGTCAAATATACCTCTATGGTAAATTTTACTAATCTTTGCAGTCGGGATATTCCAACCTGCAAGTTTCTTTTCTATATCATTTAAGGAAATACTAATTTCTTGGTCATTAAGTGTCTCACTATCCAAATCAGAAAGATTTGTAATATTCAAGCCTGACATTCAAAACCTTATGAAAAGTATTCTTTCTATCCAGTAGCTGCGTCAATTGATAATCTTCAAGTCTCTCTTTCTTCCTTAATCCTTTCGATTACCTATCATACCTTGCCTATTATTAGGATGATCAGAACTTAGTGTTCAGATCTGTGTTATGCTCGGGTTTAGTACCCGGGATTAAGTACTGTAAGACAGTTGGAGTTGCCCGTTGTTAAGTCGCAGGTGAAAGGCGTTGTTGAGGGCACGACCATGCGAGGAACCCCTGAGAAAACAAGCAGCATACCTAGAGAGTCCAGACTTAGGTAAGTCCTAAGATCCCATAGGAAGTGTATGATAGCAATCTTAAGGATTAAGCTAGGAAGAGATATTTGGCGATTATCAATTGACATAGCTACTAGATAGAAAGAATACTTTTCATAAGGTTTTGAATGTCAAGCTCGAATATTACAAATCTTTCTGATTTGGATAGTGAAACACTTAATGACCAAGAAATTAGTATTTCCTTAAATGATATAGAAAAGAAACTTGCAGGTTGGAACATCCCAACTGAAAAGATTAGTAAAATTTACCATAGAGGTATATTTGACTTCACCCAGGATTATATAATTAAAACTACTGAAAATACAATCTCAATTGATAGAGAATTTGGAACCATTCAACTAATGAACCAACATGTCACAAATTTGCATAAGCAGAAAAAAATTTAAATACTGTCATATTGGATTAGTACAAGTTGCTGTAAAGCCTTTGTTTACACTTGTAGGTCGTAGTCAACCAGTATGCCTAATCCTTAGGGATGCTAGATGGTTAGACTTCGATAGGAGTATAATTGCTATATTGAAATCAGATGTAGGAAATGGCCCTGTTTAGATGAACTGGTATCCCAATTGTTCATTAGACTTGCATGATCCTCACTTTTTAAAGGCATTAACATTAAATTTGCAAATTAAGAATTATAATGTTGAAACTGGAACTAGAGGACTAGTATTAGTATATCGAATATATTACAAATTAATGAAAACAACTGTTAACCCAAAAGCAATCCACAATTCTAATCCAAATGAAATTTTGTTGTTAGAAACAAATTTTTTCAGATCAAGTAGTTTTGTACCTAAAACTCTTAAATGGAATGATGTTTTGGAAAACAAAGATCATAAATGGAATTTTGAATGATTAAATGAAGGAAAACATATAGAATCCAAAACATTAAGTAAAATAATTGAAACACCAGATGGAAATATTCAATTAGAATTTAAGAAACCTGCTAATTTGATTAAGCATAGAAATTCTTTCTCAGAAGCATCCACTAGTTATAAATTAGAAAAATCTAAAAGTACTAAATCTAATAGATTTTCAAGTATTGACTTTAGTAAAGAAATTCCTAAACCAAATTATGAAGATACGATTAGTCAAAACTCAGGAAGTCCTACTCTATCTGAAATGGTAGATGGTCGATTACTTGTAATTTTTGAAAAGCCTAAATTTGATGTAAATCAAAAGTATCTTGATATGATGTACATGAGCCCTATAAATAAAGTTAATAGAGAATGGTATTCTGCAACCATATCTGAAACAGAAAAACTATTTGTAGAAATGCAATATCATAAATATTTGAGAGAGAAAAGATGTCATCTCGATTTCTTTATTTGGTTAATGAATCAAATACGCTTAAATTGCCTCAATTTGCTAATGTAATAGCACAAAAATGGTATACAACAAATGGTGAAGTAACTGAATCTGTTATGCCTCCACCAGAAGAAATTAACATTAGCCATAACAATGCAGTATTAAAAGCCTCTGCCTTTAAGGTAGAAGGAAAAATAGACAATTTAGAAGCTTTAGTTTTATAATTAATTTGGACTTAGGTCCATGAGATTAATTATTTGATGGGCTAAGAATAAAAATAAATGTTGGGCTTAATTAAAGGGCCAGAATAATTATGTTGGGTCCATGATCCAATGAATAATTATTGGACCTTTAATTAAATAAAATGATCATTCAGAAACCCTAAAAAAAAAAAAAGAACAAATGTAATTTTTCTCTCTGCAAAAAAATTACAGAATGTCTGTTTTTTCTCCACTCCGCTCAAGAGATTCTCTGATCTTCTATTTTCTTTTCTGTTCACCCAGACAGATAAGCAATAGTTTAGAAGATCTTATGCAAGTAGATAAAGACGTCCAGATCCATTCCGCAGGACATGATCTGCCACGAATCATCATTCCAGGTATCATTCTTGAACTTCAATGTGAGAAAGTTTTTAAAATCCTGGGACTCTAGATTTGTTTCCTAGTGGATTTGGGGTCCGATTCCCTTCATACAATAGTATACATTGACTTTGTCTTAGTTTTTAGTGAATCATTAGATCAACACTATAAGCACTTGAATATTTTTCTTACCATTGCCAAGAAAAATGGGCTGGTGGTGAGTGACCGAAAATTGCAGTTATTTCAAACCAAAATAGTTCATGATTTGGATAAAGGGCTATATAAGCCTATTACTAGATCCATCAAATTTGCAGATAAGTTTCCAGATGAAATTAGTGATAAGACTCAACTACAGAGATTCTTAGGATGTCTCAACTATGTTGCAGACTTCATCCCTTACTCGAAAATCATTTGCAAACCTCTCTATGATCGCTTGAAGAAGAATCCTGTCACTTGGGGTTCGGAACAAACCCAAACAGTTCAGCAAACATCCTCAATCTAAACCTTTTTCCCGTTCTGTTATTTGAATTTGAAAAAAATATTTGCCAAACTTGCAACTTGTTAATTATCATATTTTCAGGATTCAAGCCTAAAGTTGATACCCCTTCAGTGGTGGAGTCAACAAAGTAGACTTGTAATATTAGTCTTGTAATGGAGATAATGTTAGGACATTTTCAGGATTCAAACCTGAAACTGGTACCTCTTCACCGATGGAGCCAGCAACTAGACTGGTAATCAGTAGACTTATAAAAGATTATTGCTAATCTTTTATTTGCAGGTATGGCCCAACAACAAGCAGAAATTACTCTTGGACCTTATAAATTGCCAAAATATTCTCCTTCCTCAAACCTTTCTTTCAAAATTGGATTTGCACTTTGCCCTACTTATCAGTGTCTTATAGACAATCTTTGGAACTCTAGAAATTCAAACAGATTCACAGATGTTTTAAAGGCACTAGAAGGTCATTTGGTTTTCCTTTCTTCTTCACTTAACCAAAAAGAAAAAATAGAATTAGACAAAAAAGAAATTGCTAAATTTGTCAGAGAAGAAGAAGATAAACTACAAAAGGATTGGAGAAAATTCCCTGAAAAATTATATGAAGTAAAAGAAGTCATCTATTCCTTTTTACTTAAAACCAAAGTTGACGAGCAAATAGCCTTTCAGAAGCTCTTTCGAGAATTTGCCCCTTTATTAGACAATCCCATACAAGATGCTACTTTCCGTGTTTTCACTTACATAGGAGAACCAGATTCGAGAGTCACTGGTTACTTCATCATTACTCTTTGCATAAATTTGAAATACTGGCATACTCAACGTTTTGATGGACTAGAGCTTTCTCTACCTAAGTTTCTTGAATTTGGTTATGTGTCTCGCATAACTGTTCCCAAACAAAAATTTGAGAAAATCACTAGTCATCAAGCAGTGGACTGGGTTATCCATCAAGGGATGCTTAGGAAATGGGATACACTTGGTTATGTGAATATTAAAGTCCTCTCTATCATTCCCAGCTTCTTCCCTTCTCGACCTGAAGATGCCAAAACCACATTTGTCATTGATCATCGACTCTATATGAAACCAGTATTTAATTATGACTTCGAATCTATGTACCTATTGCCAGAATCAGTTCATTCAATAGCCGAGCAATTAGAATTCTATAGAGCCACCTCT
>JAOXNR010053241.1:0-14619 GCA_028571225.1 Parsonsia alboflavescens
AAATCTTATTTTAAAAGATGAAAATTGTTTACAGACCCAAAAAGTAAAATTAAAACACTTTAAAGATCAACTTTTTAAATTAAAAATTTCCCAAAATTAGAATCATTCTATGATTAACAACCTAACCATCTATTTGAAAATGTTCATTCGAACAAGAGCAGAGCTACACTTAAAGGTTAGAAGGGATGCTTTCTTTTGAAAAAGGAACATTGGCCAATTTAGTACTTGCATAATGGTACAAAGTGAATTCTAATAGCAAATGATTAATTTCCATTAATTTAACATCAACATTTTATGAGCAGTCAATTTAATACTTTTGGTGAATTTGACACCAAAATCCAGTTAAGTTATCACGTGATTGGCACATAGGTCCTATATGAGGGGCAAAATTGTCCATTCAAATTTGATTTGATTTTTTTTCTTTTTCTTCCCGGTCTTCTTCCCCTTCCCAGCTTCCACTACCACCACCTGCAAAGAAACCAGATCCAAAAAATACCACCAAAATTAAAGAATATTGAATACCCATTTGTCTCTTCCAACAGGCTCTCTCCACCACCGTCATCCGATCTACTCCAAGAAGAGAAGAGATCAGAAACTGACTCTTCGCCAATCAAAGGACCAGAAACATTGAAAATTCAACAACATCCGACCACGAGGAATTCATAGACATAGTTAATAGTTGAAAAAAGACAAATTTTGATGGATAGAAACAAAGCACAGCAAAGAAACCAGATACAAAAAATCGCTACTTCCGAATTAACTCAAGAAGAGGCAAGTGGGTGTTGCATCATAGTGTACATCCTATAAGCAAAAAAAACACAACCAATTTGTTCTTGTTAAAGCATGATTGAACCGATTTTGGCCTCCCATCTTCAACTTCAAGCTTGCGATTTCTGTCCCCCTGAACCCTTGACTCCATTGCCCTTTTCTCTTTCTCGACTGCTATCCTTCCAAAACCCACTAAGATCTAGTTTCGAAAACTACTTACTGGATTTTTGTTTCTCTGACACCTAACCCTCGCTGCCCAGATCTGCCTTTTATCTCAGATTTGTGCAACCCACTCCTCTACTTCCAAATTGAAACCAAGATCAAATTGAAGAGGGCTGACGGGATTCCAGGATCTCTTGTTGCTGGAAAAAACTCCCAAATCTTCTGTTGTTGAAAGGAGGCCAAATCTCTCTACTGATGACAATGAGAGCGCTAACTTTTGTACTGCAGATGGCAATCCTGCTTTCTTTGCTTTGGTTAATAGCCTCAGCTCCTCCACCCTCATTAGCAACATCACTGATTATGTTGCACTTTGTTCTTGAATCCATTGGAGCTATTAATTCTTTGTGTCTTATATCTCCAGAGTTAGCTCATCTGCAAGCGGTGGTGGAAGCAGGGAACGGGAAGAAGAAGAAAGAAAATAAAATAAAATTTGAATGGACAATTTGCCCCTCATATGGGATCCTCCTGCCAGTCACGTGATGATTTGGTCGGATTTTGATGTCAAATTCATCAAAAGTATCAATTTGATTGTTGGTAAAATGTTTTGATAATAAATTGATAAAAATTAAATATTTGTTACCAAAATTTTCTTGGAGACATGGTGTAAGTACTAGATTAGGCATTATGGCATTGTAAAAAAAGGAAATTTTTTTTATCTGCCATTACATCTTGGACACTTATCCCCTACTTATAAGGATGAATAGTAGGTGGAGACCTAATTTTGAAAATCAATGGGTAGTGCCTCACTTGGAAGTTCTTAATATAATTTTTCTAATATGAATAACACATTGAAATATGAAAATACGGGAATAAAAGAATTTTTTAATATGAAAAATACAACAAATAAACTAAAGACCAAAACTACAAACCTCCAAAAAAAATTTTTTAAATTTTTTATATAAAATATTTCAAGCAATTATAATTCCTTAATTCTTGATATTTGAAATTAATAAAATAAGAATTCCACTTAATTTTAAATATCTCTATTATTATTATTATTATTTGTTAAATCAAATTTTCCTACTCCAAATATATAGGAAAAAAAATATTAATTATTAAATCAGTTTTTCCTAATCTAAATCTGTTTAGGAAAAGAAAATGTATGAATATATAAATGGAGAATATGGTCCTAATTGGTTTAGGTAATTTTCTTTTCTCTTGTGTATTTTTGGAAAGTGAATATGGTGATTAAGAGAGACGAGGCCAAAGCTGAAGAAGAGAAGATGTGATGAAAGGAAATCGTGCTCGTCGATTAGAAGAGAAATTGGAGAATCGTGCTTGGTTATTATATTCCAACTGTAGCCAGTTGTAAAAGAAGCCTTTCCGGTGGAAGAGGGCCCAACACCACCACCAACAAGAGGGAAAAGTTATTGGAGGAGTGATGAAATTGCTGAACTTCAAGATGAAATTAGTTGAATGCAGAGAAATGCTGAGAGAGGAAAAATACAGAAGTATCTTGATTTCATTCAATAGGGGTTAAAATTACATCTGTACAGAATATGATTATATATACAAAAGAATAAGTTGCCTATACAGCTGTACCACAACTAACAACTAACTAATTGCCAATGTGCTAACTTCACTAGCTTGTCATTTAATAGCATCAGCTTCATTACTTGTAACATCCCTCCTCAAGCCAGATTTTACAAACAAATTCCGCAAAGGAAACTCCTACAGTATATTATGAAAAGGTCCATGATGCAAAGCATTTGTAAAAATGTAAGCTAATTGGTGACTTGATCACCCCATTTTGAAATTTCTCTTGAATGAAATAACAATCAAGCTCTTATGTGTTTTGTTCTTTCATGGAAAGCTAGATTCTCAACAATGTAAATTGTAGCCTTATTATCACAATACAATGGTATAGCTTTTTCATGCTTAATCTTCAACTCCCCTAAGAGGTAAATCACCTGTTGTAGCTCACATGTAGTATATGCCATAGCAGTATACTTGGCTTCAGTAGAGCTCCGAGATATAGTTGCTTGTTTCTTTGCTTTCCATGCCACTAAAGAGCTTCCCAGGAAGATATAGAAACCTGTAATGAACCTCCTTGTTTCAATGCATCCACCCCGATCTGAATCAGAGAAAGCTTTAAGCTCCAATGTACTTTCTCTTGCATAAAAGAATCCCAAACCAATTGTTCATTTAAGATATCTTAGTAGATGTCTTGCAGCCTTGGGATGTGTTTCAGTAGGAGAGTCCAAGAACTGACTTAACTGTTGAACATAAAAACTAATGTCAGGCCTTGTAATAGTTAGATATAACAGCTTCCCAAACAACCTCCTATACCAAGTTTTATTAGTGAGTAGAGCTGAATCCTTAGCACTCAATTTAATTCCAGCTTCCATAGGAGTACTTGCAGGTTTGCAATCACTAAAACCATATTCTTTTAGCAAGTCTCTCGTGTACTTCCTTTGACAAAGATTTAAACCTTCTCTGTTTCTAGCAACTTCTAATCCTAGGAAGTACTTTAATTCCCCAAAATCTTTAATCTTGAATTTCTGATGTAAAAGGGCCTTTATCTCTTCAATGCCTTCAAGATGATTCCTTGCCAAAATTACATCATCAACATATACAAGCAATACAATTATTTTATCTACTGATTGTCGAACAAACAAGCGATAATCACTACTTGTTTGTTGAAACCCTTTGTCAAGTGAAGCCTCCAAAAGTTTTGCATTCTACTCTCTACTTGCTTTCTTCAACCTATATAAAGACTTTCTGAGTTTACAAACTTTCTAACAATCAACATTCTTAACTCTATTTTGCTAATCTGTAAAACCCTTAAACAAATCATACCCCAAAGGCATCTCCATGTATATATAATCATGTACATCTCCATGTAAGAAGGCATTGTTAATATTTGGCTGTTTCAAATACCATCCCAAAGACACAACAATACTCAAGAGAGTTCTAATTGTTACCATTTTGGCAACACGAGAAAAAGTGTCAAAATAATCCACCCCTCTTTGTTGTGTGTATCCCTTTGCAACCAACCTGGCTTTCAGCATTTCAAGAGAGCCATCCGCATGTAGTTTAACTTTGTAAATCCATTTACAACCAATAGGAACTTTGTTAGGAGGTATAGAAACAATCTCCCATGTATTATTCAAAGAAAATGTATCTAGCTCTTTTGTCATAGCATCACATCAACCAGGTTCTAAAATAGCCTCATGAAAATTATGTTTTTCAACATATGTATTTACATTAAAGACATAGGATTTATGACTAGGTGCTAATGAATCATATGAAATAATCTGTTGAATAGAATGAGGAGACCTAACGACACTAGAAGAACAAATATAATCTAAAAGATAGGAAGGAAGAATAGATTTTCTAATGGATTTCTTGAGTGAATGATGGTCAGCAATGGGTGCAGTAACATCAGGATGAAAAGAATCAGTGGAAGAGAGAAGGGATTCAGATGTTTCAGAAGAACAAAAAGAATGAGGAACAACAATTGGTAAAGAATCATCAAAGTCAGAATAAGGAACAGTAAAAGAAGATGGTAAAAAAGGAGAAAAATGGGGAATGAATGTATCTAAATTCTAGAATGGAAAAATAGTTTCATGAAAAAAACAATTCCTTGATACGAAAATCTGTCTAGAGTGAAGATTCAATTAGACAAATCCCTTAGAACAATCAGGAATTCCCAAGTAAACACATGCATAACCTTTTGGTGAAAACTTGTATTTATGATCATCAAAGTTGCTACTGTAAACAAGACATCCAAAAAATCTAAAAGTAGAGTAATTAGGAGAACACTGGTTCAACTTGAAATAAGAAGAAACAGACTGTAAAATGGGAGTCGAAAGAGAATTGATGATTTTAACAGCTTAAGTGATAGCATAGGTCCAATAGGATAAAGGAAGATGACACTAAAAAAGTAAGGACCTAGCAACAGTCAAGATATGTTGATGCTTTCTTTCAACAATCCCATTTTGTTCAAGAGTATAGACACAAGAAGTTTCATGCTTAATTCCATATTGTGCATAGAAAGATGGCACATTGAACTCAGCTCCATTGTCACTTCGAACGGTTTTAACAAAAACAGAAATGATTTTGCATAAAAATGCAAAAATCTTTAAGGAATTGGCTAGCTTCAGATTTAAGTTTCATGAAAAATATCCATGTGAACCTAGTAGAATCATCAACAATGGTAAGGAAGTATTAATGACCATGAACAGAAGGAACTTTGAAAGGACCCAATATATCAATATGTGTTAGATCAAATGAATTAATATATTGTGAAGTACTTAAAGAGAAAGGTAATTTCCTCTGTTTAGCTAAAGGACAAACAGGGAAACAATTATCATGGGGCACAATAATCGTCTTATAAATAGAGTTTAGAAACTTTAAAGCTTGTATAGATAAGTGTCCAAGTCTATAATGCCACAGATTATGTAAAGGAAATGCTGATTATTGATGAGGAAGAACAGCAAGAAGTGAGCTGCTGTTGGAATCAATGGCACAAACAATGGATGTAGAATGAAGAGAGTGATTGAGTATGTAAAGACTAGCCACCTTCTTAGCTGATCCAATCATTCTTATATTGAACGAACTCTGAATAAAACAACCATCATTCATGAAGGTTACACAAGATTTAGTAACTTGAAGTAATCTACTTAAGGAAACAAGATTAAAGGTGAAATCAGGGACAAAGAAAACATCAATCAAGATAAGAGAGGAGTTTAAGGTAACAATTAAATTATGAGTGACAGAAATCTTAGAACCATTAGGTAGCTGAATGAAGATATTACTGACAGGAAATAAAAAGGTAAAGAAAGACTAATTACCACACACATGATCAGTAACACCCGAATCAACAATCCAAGTACTTAAAGATAAATGTAAATGCTTACCATCATTTGAAGAAATTTGCTTATGGGATTCATGAATCCCACCTGCAATCACAACATTCACATTATTTCCAATCAGAGGATTAACACGTGCAGAGTGTTTGTAAGTGCCTGAGCCACCTGTAGAAGTATTATAAGTTCAAGAGCCATCTACAACAGACTTAGATTGTTGTGAGTTCAACAATTGAAGTAATCCTTGAAATTGAGTTACTGTAAATTTGTATTTCCCCCCCTCCCACTATTATCTTCATTTCTTTCAACATTACGAGTATTAAAACTATTTTGTTCAGTCATATTATCTTCATCATCATAGCCATCCATCAGATTAATACAAATCACATTGGTTTTGGTCTTGAAATTAGCAGGAAAACTATGTTTCTTATAACATCTCTCTATGGGATGTCCATCTCTACCACAGTAGGTACAATGCCATCTTCTCTAATTTCCAACCTTTTTCCCAACAGACACACCAGACCGTCGATCACTAAAATTGATAACTCTGCTACTAAACACTTGTGTTTGATCATTACCAAGTTGTTTCTCAGTGTTAATAGCCATGTTATACACTATGGATAGGTTTGGAAAGGGATCCTACACGAAACTTGATTTTTCATGTTGGAACAACCTTCATTCAAGCCTTTTATGAACTTTATAACTGTTGTAGATTATTATGCAGCTGTTTCAACAAACCAGAACTACATCGAGGGTCATATTTACAAGTAGGTAAAGGTCTTAGTTCAAGTAATTCTTCCCAAAGTATTCTAAGATTTGTATAGAAATCAACAACAGACAAACTCCCCTGCTTCATGTTATAAATCTCTTCCAATATTTCTGCAATTCTAAAAACGTCTATTGAAGCATTTCTATCATACAACTCTAGCCACATATCTCTAGATGTCTTTAGCAAAAGAATACTTTGAACAATAGTTCCACCTAGAGAATTTAATATCCATCCAATGATTATAACATCTACCTGAATCTAGAGATCAAATTTGTCATCTCCAATTGGTGGTTTCGGTAGGCTTCCATCAAAAAATGCTAGCTTCTTCTTAGTGAGCAAGCAAAACTTCATTGATGTTGCCTAGGTATGATAGTTAGGACTACTAAGAGGTGGTTTTAACAAGGTTTGAGATGAAACGTCACTTGGATGAAGATGATATGGATTCACCATATTTCAGCCATGATTTTAAACAGCAATCAGAAACTTACCAACGAATCAATCACAGGAACAATTTCCGTTAATCAGATGGAAGGAAATACTAGAATTAACCCAAAAACCAAACACAAGAACAATTTCCTTCAATTGAACGGAAGGAAACACCACAATCAAAAGAAACTGAACAATAAAAGCCAAGAAAAAGTCAACAGAGTTTGCGAAAGTAACTAAAACAACTCTGATTCCATGATGAAATTGCTGAATGTCAAGATGAAATTAGTTGAATGCAGAGAGAGTAAAAATACGTAAGTATTCTGATTTCATTTAATTGCGTTAAAATTACATCTGTATAGAATATGATTATATATACAAAAGAACAAGTTGCCTATACAGCGGCACCACAACTAACAACGAACTAACTACCAAAGTGTTAACTTCACTAGCTTGTCATCTAACAGCATCAACCAGCACTGGCTTCTCATTTAACAGCATCAACTTCATTACTTGTAATAGAGTTATCTTGGATGAACATGAATGTTGATAAAGAAGAAGATGAAGAAAAAGAAGAATTCTTGTCATTATACGAGGCAAAGGCAAAAGAAGAAGGTAAAGCAGGTGCAAGATTTCAAGAAAGATACAAAGAAGAAGAGAAATTAGAGAAGGCAGTTGCAAGATTTCGAGAAAGATACAGAGCTGAAGAAGCCAAGAAATGGAGTCGGCAAATCGTTCTGTGCGAAAAGATGCCAACATCAACTGCCTTGTGCAAAAGAAACGTTTCTGCTAAGGAAAAGATACTAAAGAAAGCTGTGTTCGATGAAGAAGGTGGTTCAAAGAAGAACTTGTGGAGTTTCTCAGGCAGATTGGTAATTGTCAAGAATCTTGACAGGAAAGATATTTTAGGAGGAGCTCTTCAATTGTTTCTTTCTTTCTGTGAATGTAAGCATTTCTTGATGGTTAGTAAAGTTTGATTTTATTAAGAAGAAACAAGAATTTTGAATTTTGATTTGTTTGTGATGTCTGTTTCCTTCTTAATTCTTCTTCAAGAATCAAGAAACAAAGATTCTTGGACAGATATTTTGTTAGTTCTTTCTATTAATGTAAAAGATTCTTGGTTAATAAAGGTACAAGAAGCAAGAATCTTGATGTAAAGAAAGTGGTGTTTGCATTGATCTATCTTCTTGAAAGTTTTTAAATTAAATTTTGTTATTCGATCAGTTACTCTGTTTATTATATACCCTGCAGCAGACTGCTGAGAGCCCTGATGATATTAAAAAAAGACAACAGAATTCGGCAGGGAGCCAAATAGAGTTGTGATTAGCATTAGCGGCTGCTGAATGTATAGCAGTTCAATTTTAGTCTGAGGTGTCTAAATATATGAACATTGGCTGAGTTTGACACTCTTGAGAGATATCTTTTGGTTCGTCTTATCATCGAATCTTTTTCTCTCCACCTTTGTCTTATCAGGTACTACTACTTATTATCTGGATTCTCTTTCTCTCATATGCTCAAAAGTTTCTGTTACATTAAATGAAAAAAGAAAAATACACATAGATAAGAGTGGATACAAGATATGAGATAGCTTAAATACGAGCTTTTCAGCCACTAAAGTTCAAACTATGATTAATCGAGCTGAAGCTAAGGGAGAGCTCTGATCTTTCCTCAGCTGATCGCCTACTGGTAGTTTTGTTGATTCTTGTACTATTACTATTACTACTATCATTATACAGCAATCTGAGCCCTTGCAACTCCATTGAAACATCTTTCATGCTTGGCCTTTCTTCTGATTTCACACTTAAACACCGCACTGCTAATTTTGCTACTTCTTTAAGCTGCTGATGAGTATCTGTATCTCCATTCTCCATCACCTTCTCCCCAAGACTTTGGATCAATCTATTTTCTTGAACCAGAGAAACAAAGTGCACGGCTAGGTTAATCTCAGTCTCGGTTCGATCAAAACAGAGTGCCTTCTCTCCAGTTATTAGCTCGGCTAGGACGACTCCAAAGCTATAGACATCGCTCTTTGTAGTTAGCTGGCTCGTGTAAAAGTACTCGGGATCCAAGTACCCCATCGTGCCTTGAACTAGTGTTGTTACTTGAGAATGGTCCGTGGGAATGAACCTGGAGGCTCCAAAGTCCGATACTTTGGCTGTGTAATTGTCGTCCAGGAGTATATTGATGGTTTTGATATCTCTGTGGACAATAGGAACGGAAGTTGCAGAATGCAAGTATGCAATTGCGTCGGCTGTTTCGGCTGCAATCTTTAGACGAAGATCCCACGTAAGTTTTGTTGAAAGGAATCCGTCGTGGATGTGATTGTAGAGAGTTCCACATTTGATGAACTCGTAAACTAGCAGGGGAACCTCTGTTTCCAGACAACAACCTAACAATTTGACTACATTTTTGTGGTTGATTTGGGAAAGAATGACAACTTCGTTGATGAATTGCTCAATTTGGCTTTGCTCAGTGACTTTAGACCTCTTGATGGCAACCAATCTGTTGTCGGGCAATACTCCTTTGTAGACAGTTCCAAATCCTCCACGCCCAATTACTGCTTCGTCATCGAAGTTGTTGGTGGCCCTCTTGAGATCTTCTTCTTTGAAAGTTATATCACTTTCCTTGGAGCCATTTCTTTTGGACAGCTTCTGCTGTAACAACAACCCACCATTTTGCTGGAAGAACTGCTCTCTCATTTTCAGAAGCTTTCTGTTTCTCATGACGAAGTATATCCAGGATCCACCGGCAAGAAACAGCAATATGCCCAAGGATACACCTGTTCAAAAATATGCATTATTTTCTAGCCCTTAGGAAAGACTAGCTTGGACTATTATACATTCATTAAAAATCCAATTAAATGGTTGTAGACAAAAGCCCACAACAAAAATACAACCGAACTTAGAAATTTCCATGAATATGATGAGAATATTTTGCCCTCCTTTGAAAATGAAAAGTGGCAAAAAGTCATGACTCGTGACTTGAAATATCTTATGGCACCTTCCTCATTTGAAACATCAACTCAGAATTGATTGAAATCATTAAAAATTCTTAAATCTTACCCAAAAAGATAAAGACAAAAGACGCAGTCTTATTGATTTTAACATCTGCTCTGCTTTGACCTACAGTTCCAGATAGAGTGCCTTCCAGATAACTGACGTATTTTCTATTGGACTTGCTACTACTGCCATGTCTATGTGACGATATCCGAAATCAAATATTTTATTAGCTAAGATTTTATGATTGGAAATAGATCAAACTTTTTTCTTTAAATTTATGATCGAAAAATACTTAAATAAAATTGATAAATATCTAGTTGGCAAGAAAAAAACAATGAAGTATCATTTTAGATTTTGGATATTAGAATTATAACGGTGATTCTTCCTAAAGAAAATTTATGGAGTGATAATTTTACCATAAAAAATTTATCACGTGCTCAACTTGTGATTTTTTTGAATGGAAAAGTGACCGAAAACATTTAAATGATTTATTGTAAAATTTATAAAAATCTATTTGGTAGAAGAAAAAATTTACCATCATTTTGGATTTTGCAATATATAATTAGTAATAAATTGACAATTTTCTCTTATTTTGAAATTAAATATCAAATCTATTAGATTGATTCAAATTTTATAAGGAAATTAATACTATAATATTAAAAAGAAATTAAATCAAAATGTAAAATTAAAATAACATATTCAATTCAAACATGGGAAAGCGAAGGGAGAAATGGTTACCTAATCCAACATAGAGTATAATAGGGCCTCTATCTTTACTCTTCTTACGGCAACCTATGCCATCCTTCTTTCCATCACCTTCATATCCATCTGGGCATGAACATGAATAATTTCCCCTCAAATTTGTGCATATTCCACTGCAAGGATTTGCAGTTTCACATTCATTGATATCTGTTGAAACAAATCAAAATTGATTAGCAGTAGTCACCGCAATTACAATCGGACTTAAAATCAACCCAACGAAATTTTTACTACTATTAAAGAAAATAACTGTACCAAGGCACCCTTCAACAAGGTAAGGATTCCCGTCAAATCCTGTTCGGCAAAAACAGTGGTACCCATTTGTTGAATCGCGGCATTCACTGTTCATCGATCGGCAAGCATAACTCGACTCATTTCTCCTTGCCTCATTGCAACTCAAGTTTGCTACAGCCCAATCAATCACCACCGGAAAAGTTATATTTGATCTTTCACTCTCGAAGGAGACGAGATCCGTGCTAGAAAAATTATAATAGCCCTGTTGAGATACAAAGGCAAAACCGCATGGATTGAAGCTATACGACCGGGTGTGATTCAGTAGGCTATGAGAACTCAGCTCAAATTCTGTTACTCCTGTTGGAATATCCATTTCGCAGCAGCCCACACCAAAGCAAGTACCGTTCTTAACGTTCTCTAAACCCCTGCACCACGCCGGGCATCCGGTGC
This sequence comes from Parsonsia alboflavescens, assembly GCA_028571225.1. Taxonomy (NCBI): domain Eukaryota; kingdom Viridiplantae; phylum Streptophyta; class Magnoliopsida; order Gentianales; family Apocynaceae; genus Parsonsia; species Parsonsia alboflavescens. The sequence continues at coordinate 11,439 of JAOXNR010053241.1, forward strand.
TTTCATTAATCCTATTGGGACTTCGGATGCCAGCAAAAGTATCGCAGCCTATAACAGTAATCTTATTCCGAGTTGAAGACACGGAAAACTTGTCAAATTCCAGAACTGACTTCGCTATACTGGTTGGAGCTCCAGTTGCGTTGTAACAGTCATGAGAAATTGAAGATGAAACCATTAGGCTACCTTGAAGTGAAATGTCAAACACTTCAGTGTTATTACCTTTCAAAAATAGCTTTGGACCATCGGATGTGTCGTTGCAAGTCACGAAGAAAGCATCGTCAAGATAGCAATCGGGAGTAGTGCCGAATGGGAAAGGAATACTCTGATTCCCACAGATTTTTGGGCACTCTGCTTTAGGCTGAACAGCTGCTGCTGCCGGCTTTAAAGCCAGCACCAACAGGGTAACAAAAATTGCCGGCAGATTGAGGCCCAGGGATTTCATTGTTGCAAAACGTGTGCTAGAAATTGCTGAAAGATTACCTTCGTTTATCAGAGGATTTATGTAGGGTGATATGGGTATAATGGGAAAGAGAGGAGAAGCTTCCCTCGCATCCGTGGCGTTTACCAGAGAACCGTCCGCATCTTCGATTTTGCATACTGGCGGACTTTGGGGGGCGATGATAATATATTCCGTTTACATTGACCTTAAGGACGACTGATATGGTATTATGCACTGTTTTTCAATCAGACCGGATGGCTGGTCGACCATTCAAATCGTGAATTGATAATCATATTAATTTAAAAGAGGATATTGAACAGTTTTAATCAAAACTGTCCTTTAAATGAAAAATTGGATGGATCGATCGGTATGACTAGTGAATCGATGAATTGGACGATGCAATGTTGAACCGATCGATTTTTCAAAAAATTCAAATTGGGATCAAATTTGTCCAAATTTCAACAAATATATATATATATATATATATTCTTTAATATTAAATCATTCTTCAATTAAATTATAAATTTACTCATTTAGTTATTTTAAAATCAACAAATTTATTCAAAATATTCTTCATTATTAAATGAGTTTTTAGCTTATTTGATCCCACTAGTTTGGATCAAAAAACGGTTCGATCCCTTAAAGTTTTTTTTTCAACCATAATGATCAATCACATTTTTACGAGTAGACGGAATGGTCTAAATCACCAATTTTTGACCATCCACACGGCGAAACCAATCACGTACACAGCACTTGAGGGTGTCTAAGGGTTAATTTCATCATTTTAACAAGAAACGACGTCGTTTTTCTTTAATTTTTTTTTAAAGAAAAAAGAAAAAGAAAAAAAAAGGCAACATCATAGATCTCGTCAGCACTCTTACATACAGCAACTCGGCATCGAAAAACTCGTTCTCGCCGGAGAAATCGACAACTACTTATGGAGGTGGAGCCTGCAGCAACTCTGAAGAGCCACACTATTTTGGTTGGGTTCTTGCAATAATGAATCTATAAAAATTTTCCACAATAAAATATAATCCAAAGGAATCCCCATTCATTTAAGAAATTAAAGATAGAAACCTTTTAATGGCTTTGATAAATTCTGCAGCTGAAGGTTGTCGCATGCGCTTTGGGAAGTCGTGCCATGTGAGTGGAGCCGTCGATGATCCAAAAGCATCGATGGTAGCACTTGTGGTCTCCATGAGAAATATAGGAAGCTATTACCGCTCTGTCCGACTAGATGGACGGCTGAGATGACTTTTGCGAGCAAGGGGAGTCCGTATAGGAGCCGGACACGAGAGATCAAGTGGGAAAGATGAGCTATGCACACTCGGAGGGGGGGCATGGAGCTAGTTACTCACTCCAAGTCTGCAACTACCATGGACAGAACGGTCATGGTTTGGGCTGCCGCCGGAGACCAGGTGTTTTCCGATGCCTGAGGTATAGTGTTGATGAGATTTATTTTTTTATTTTTCATTTGAAAATTCGAAGGAAAACACCGTGGATTCAAGTTGAAATGATGAAATTAATCCTTAGACATCCTCACGTGCCATGCACACGACCAACTCTGCTATGTGGGTGGTCGGAAATTGATAGTTTGGACAATTACGACTATCCGTAAAAACATGAGGGATCGTTATGGCTGAAAAAAAAACATAAGGGATCGAATTATTTTTTAATCCAAACTTGTGGGACCAAATCGACTAAATAAAAAAATAAACTTATAATCTTCAAATTTTATCCATACTAAAAATTATCATTTTAAAATCAATATAATATAGAACGTATGATTATTAATATAAAAAACTATTAATATCATATCTATAAATTTACCTTCAATATTATTGTACTATGAAATTATTATATCTTATATTATTGATAACAAAAAAAAAATACCGATAAGAAATGTAATTTTTATTTTTATATAATATTATCGGTTTAATTACGATTCCATTACGATTGAACCATTACATCACGAAACAGTCACTTTTCTGATTCGATATAAAGTCTAAATTTAAAAACATTGGTATTATGTTTAATATGATTAATTAATAATTATGTATATTTGTTGAATGAAAAAAGTTATTAGCAAAATTAGAAGTAAATTATAGATGAGACGAGACATTTCGATTTGCAAATAGTTCATTTTTGTTTTCATAAAATATTGAATTCTTCTTGAATTAGTTGATCTTAGTCGAGTCAGACTTAAGCATATTTTATATGGGAATTTCTCAAGTTTAAATGAGTTATATAAATAAATAAATAAATAAATAAAATAAATATATATATATATAAATAGATTTACTAAGGCGTGCTTAATACGCGCTCCAACCGTTACCGTAATGGAATTCTTACTCCACTTGATTGGCTGCATGAGCACTGGAGCGAGTCTTAGCAAAACCGAATATATATATATATATATATATATATATATTTATATTTATATATATAGATGTTAGTAGCACATACTAATAAGTGCTTCAATTAAGTCTCAAATAGTCAAAGATAACGGTCAATTATTTTATTTTTTTAAAAAAATTAATTAATTAAAATTTAATCAAGTATCCTAAAATTTAGTTTATTCTTTTAGGGTTGAGTTTATAAAAAATATTTGAAAAAATAATTTTTTATAGAAGAATTTATTTTTTTGAAAGACTAACCGTTAACTTTGACGGTTAGAAACTTAACTGGAACACTTGTTAGTATGTGCTCTGTAGCACACACTATCATTCCTCTCTCTCTCTC
>JAOXNR010053242.1:0-14618 GCA_028571225.1 Parsonsia alboflavescens
TTTTATTTTTTTATTTTCTTCCTAATTTTTATTTCCTAATTTGATTAGGAATACATAACTTAGCTATTAGTAGTTTAAAAATAAAAAAAAATAAAAAAAGGCAGAATTTGTTATCAATAATATTTTCAGAGTTTTATCTCTTCCCTTGTGAACTCAAGGTATTGTCTCAAGAATATTGTCGTTTTATTCTTGATTCTCCCATTTCTGTGAAAAAAGCTTTCGAGTGAAGTTGTTTACAGTTGAGGTTCTACAATTTTCCCCACCATATTTTTCCGTCTTGCGTCAAATTATAAGTCTTAGACCTGCTAAGAGAGCTTCATATTCGGGTTCATTATTCGTGGTTGGGAAGTCATCCTTCATAGAGTAAGGGATTCTCACTCCTTCGAGGTTGATCAGTATAGTTCCTGCACCTGAATTTTCCCTTTCGGTGGAGCCATCTGTGCACATGGTCCAAATGTTATCTTCACAAGTGCTTGTGAGTGCATTCTTCTACAAAGTCTGAGAGAGCTTCAACTTTGATTGCTTTCCTTGGCTCAAATTCAATTTGGTATCCCGAGAGTTTGAGAGACCACTTCATTGTCCTGCCTGATAGCTCAGGCTTCGCCACGGCTTTTTTTAGTGGTAAATTAGTTAACACTCTTATGAGGTAAGCTTCAAAGTATGGCTTTAGCTTCCTTGAGGTAATGATAATGAGGTACGAAAATTTTTCGAGGTCCGGGTATCTAATTTCGGGACCTCTGAGCAAATGGCTTACATAATAAATGGGAAACTGTAAACCTTAAATTTCTAAAAGTAACACCGAGTTGACAGCCTTGTCTGTTGTAGTTAAATACATCAAAATTTCTTCCCTTGACCTCGGAGAGACAAGCTGTGGGGACTTTCCCAGGAAGTCTTTAATTTTCCAAAAGCTCTTTGGCAATCTTCTGTCCACTGAAAGTCCTTTGGCTTCTTTATGACATCATTGAACTTTTCCTCTTTGTTAGCCATTTTGCTTATGAAACACCCCCACCTCGCCATTTTTCCTGTCAAACTTTGGACTTCTTTGTTGTTTCTAGGAGGTTGCATGTCTAACAGCGATTTTATTTTATAGGGGTAGGCATCAATGCCCCATTCTGATATCATGAAGGCCAAGAATTTTCCCGCCGAGACCCGGACGGTACACTTCTCAAGGTTGAGCTTCATATGGGCAGCTTTCAATGTCCGGAAACTGTCCCTGATATCTTCAATGAAGTCTTCAGAGGTCTTGGACTTGATCATGATGTCATCCACGTAGACATCAATGTTCCTCCCAAGTTGGTTTTTGAATACCTTGTGCATAGCTCGCCAGAATTCTGCCCCTGCATTTTCCAGGCCAAATGGCATTTTTATGTAGCAACAGGCTTCGACCTCGGTGATGAATGAGATCTTTTCCATGTCCTCTTTTGCTACAGGAATCACCTTATAAGCATCCAAGAAGCATAGCCACTGATATCTGACTGTCGAGTCCACCTTCTTATTAATGCTCGGGAGTGGGTAGGAGTCCTTCTGGCAGCATTTGTGTAGTGTGGTAAAATCCACACACATCCTCCACATCCCTTCATTCTTAGGCACAACCACTGGATTATTGACATAGAGTTCGATGAGGAGAATGACCAAGGGACGCAGGGCCCAGTTACTCAAGCCAAGCCCACGACAAGTAGTTTACGTAGCTCCAAGTGACTACAAGGAATAAGGGCCTGATTCGGCCTACTCGATGATGTCAGGCACGATTCCCGAGGTAGTTGGCCCAAGCTCGGATAGGGTTCAAATTTTACTAAGTGACCCGGAACGGCCCAACGATCAATAGTCACTACTATGTTATGGTACTCTACCTTTTTCGACCATCCAAAGTTGTCTTGATGGAGTTTCAAGCATTTTTGTGTTTTTAGGGACGTTTTCGTATTTTGTTGCTTTTAGGGGGTTTTTTTTGTAATTTTGTTATTTCTTCCGAATAAGCCTAGGTTTAATTTTCCGAACAGGTTTAGGATTTGATTAGGTTATTTAAGGGTTGGAAGAGGCAGCTTTTGTTGTTTTGACATTATTCAATAAGAATTCTCTTTCTGAGTTTCTTCAAGAACATTGTCGTTTTGTTCTTGAATTTCTTTTCCTGCGACAACTTTTGAGTGAAGTTTATTACTGGGAAGAATCATTAGCCTTCCATAATTCCGCCTGCGTCATTTGGTATCAGAGTAAAGATCCGAGATGTCAAGAGGGAATGTAGATCCGACCGTAGCTGCGATTTTGGAAGAACTGCGCAGAGGTCGAGATTCACAAGTGAAGGAGAGGGAAGATCGTGATCGAGCCATGCAGCAGATCTTAGAGATTCAAAATGAACAAATGCAGACTTTGAACCGGATAATGCAGCAGTTGGTAGTGAATGCACGACCTGCAGAACAACGACCTGCTGGAAGGCAAGAGGAACAAGAGGGCGACATTGATGAGGAATTTGAACTGCCAGCGAGAGAACAACTGCCTGGGGTTTTCCCAAGGGGCGGAAGTGGCGACGGAAATCAGCCTCCTAGGGTTTTCGATCACAAGCCATATGTACCACGATGGGATGCAAGGTTCAAGATGGAAGTTCCCAAATTTACTGGAAGTTGGCGCCAGAAGAATTTCTGGATTGGATTAGCACCATGGACGAAATCTTCATGTTAAAAGAGGTCCCAGCCAACAAGAAGGTAGCGTTGGTTGCAATTCTATTTAAGGACAGGGCAGCGACATGGTGGCAATCCTTTCGATATCAACGCTATTTGCATGGCCTTCCTGTCATGGATGATTGGTCTGACCTGAAAAGGGAGATGGGTCCAGAGTTTTTGCCTTTCAATTATCGTCAGACACTTTTTCAGAATTTGCAGAGTTTGAGGTGTACACGTTAGAATTCTATCGGATGGTTGCAAGGAACCAGCTTTGTGAGACACAAGAGCAACTCATGACACGTTACTTGCATGGCCTTCAACCAGCAACTTAGGATGCCCTGCAGGTGCACACCTTTGTGAATATCACTGACTCGCAGACAAAGGCTAAAGTGGTGGAAAGGACTTTGCTAGGAATGGCAAAAGAGGTACAACATTCGGCAAAGGGTTTTCTAGCCCTCCCCGAAACACTACAGTGGCAAGTCCTTCTTCGTCCAAAGCTTTTAATTCATATACTTAACAGGGGTGAATAGCAATGCAACCGAATCAGGGATCGGGGCAAGTTCAAAACCGACCTCCAACCAATAAGGTGAATGTCGTTTGTCATTATTGTCAGCAGAAAGGACATTATGCCTACAAGTGTCCCAGGGTTCAATCCTAGTTGTTGATCCAAGATGGCACAGAAGGGGAATTCGTAGGAGAGGAAGTTGTTGATGAGTTAGCAGAAGAAGGCGAGGAGTGTGTGGTTGCACCGGAAGATTCCGAGGAGATTGCCTAGTTTTATGACAAATTTGTTTAGCACCTAAAGCCAATGAGGATTGGAAGCGTCGTAACATATTCAGCACCCGCTGCACCATCAATGGCAAGGTCTGCCGAGTAATTATAGATACGGGAAGCTGTGAGAATGTGATTTCACAAGAAGCCATACAAAAGCTTCAATTACCGACAAAAGCTCACACCGAGCCTTACAAGCTTGGGTGGTTGAACAAGGAGACGGAAGTTCAGGTAAATTAGAGGTGCAGAGTGGAGTTTTCGATCTGGCCGTAGTACAGTTGTATTGTTAACTGTGATGTGGTGCATATGGATGCCGCGCATTTGCTGTTAGGCAGACCTTGGCAATATGACAACAAGGTTTCGTATGATGGTTTCACTCACTGCTACACGATCAATAAAGGAGCTTAGAAGGTCGTGTTGCAACCAATGCGAGATAGTTTTGCAGAGGGAAAGAAGACCGTCATCTGCTTGCCACATAAGGAGTTCGAAGAAGAGATTGGGGAAGCCGAGGTTTGTTTTGCTCTATTGTTGACTGCGTTAGCAGTTATGACAGATACAAAAGAGGAAATTGCGGTGCCGGAAAGGGTGAGAGGAGTTCTGAAAGAATTTGAAGATTTTCTTCCGGAAGGGTTGCCGCCAGGCCTACCACCCATGCGTGATATACAGCATCAAATTGATTTTGTTCCGGGATCCATTCTACCGAACAAAGCCCGTTATAGACTCTCTCCACAACAACACGACGAATTGAGGCGCCAAGTTACCGAGTTGCTTGACAAGGGGTATATCCGAGAGAGTATCAGTCCCTGTGTTGTACTAGCTTTATTAGTGCCAAAGAAGGACGGTAGTTGGAGGATGTACGTTGACAGCCAAGCCATAAACCGCATCACGGTTAAGAACCATTTCCCTATTCCAAGACTTGATGATATGCTGGACCAGCTTAGCGGGGCGACAATCTCTTTGAAAATTGATTTGAAGAGTGGCTAACATCAGATACAAATCAAGCTGGGAGATGAATGGAAGACAGCTTTCAAAACTAAAAATGGGCTTTTTGAATGGGTTGTTATGCCATTTGGTCTCTCGAACGGGCCAAGCACATTTATGAGAGTCATGAATCAGGTATTGCGACCTTTCCTGAATAGTTCTGTCGTAGTTTATTTCAATGACATATTGGTGTATAGTTGGACGGAGGATGAACACTTACAGCATTTTGCGGCTGATTCTGGCGACACTAAGGGAGCACAGCTTGTATGCCAACCATAAGAAGTGTGTTTGGTTTACAGATAGTCTAGTGTTTCTAGGGTTTGTAGTTCTGGCAAAGGGAATTCATCCTGAAGAGGCAAAAGTGTGGGCTGTCAAGGAATGGCCTATACCACGAAGTGTTATGGAGGTTAAGTCCTTTCATGGGTTGGCTAGTTTCTACCGGCGTTTTATCAAAGATTTCAATATGCTCACGGCTCCTTTGACGGATATATATAACGCGAAGGAGTTTGTGTAGACAAAAGAAGCACAACGAGCATTTGAGGTGATTAAAGACAAACTTACCAGTGCGCCTATGCTAGCATTACCAAATTTCAAGAAGATCTTTGAGGTTGACTGTGACGCTTTAAAAGTTGGAATTGGAGCTATCTTGAGCCAGGAAGGAAGGCCTATTGCATTTTTCGAAGAGAAACTAGGCAGAGCTAGACTGAATTATTCAGTTTATGATGTTGAGTTCTATGCTATTGTGCGAACACTTCAGCACTGGCGACATTACCTAATTCAAAGGTTGTCCGAGCTCTATTCGGACCATCAAGCTTTGAAGTTTCTTCAGGGACAGCACAAACTTCATTACCGTCATGCCAAGTGGATAACTATGCTACAAGAATTCACTTTCACCCTCAAGCACAAGTCGGGTGTTATGAATAAGGTTGCGGATGATTTGAGTAGACGTCATTCCTTTCTTACTATAATAAAGATTGTCGCTTTGGGGTTCGAAAGCTTGCGTGAGGATTTGCGGAGTGATGCTGACTTCGGAGGAGTAGTTCCAGATATGGAGCAGCAACTAAGAAGCGATTTCATGCTCCATGATGGGTATCTTTTTCGAGGTAATTGCTTGTGCATTCCTGATACATCATTACGTCTGTTAATTATCCAAGAATTGCATGCTCAAATCCACTTCGGCAAGGATAAGACAACAGGATTGATTGAGGAGAGATTCTATTGGCCTGGTATTGACAAAAGTGCTCAAAATTTTGTAAAGAGATGTAGAATTTGCCAAGTATCAAAAGGGAGCAGCAGCAATAAAGGGTTATATACTCCATTGCCGATTCCAGATGAGCCTTGGACGGATGTGTCCATAGACTTCATGTTAGGATTGCTGCGGACACAGTGGGGATTTGACAGTATATTAGTTGTGGTCAACCTTTTCAGTAAAATGGCAATGTTTATAGCTTGTAAATCGACTATGCATGCTAGCAGGATAGCTGATTTATACTTTGGCGAGGTAGTCAGGCGATTTGGCTTACCTAGGACCATTTTGTCTGACAAGGACACTACGTTCATGAGCCATTTCTAGCCGGAACTTTGGAAGAAGTTGCAAACGACATTGAAGTTCAGTACTCCCTATCATCCTCAAACAGATGGGCAGACCGAAGTAGTAAATTGCACGTTGGGAAATATGCTCTGGGCGAAGGTCAAGACAGTTGGAACTTGGGATTCTCTTGTTCCCAAGATTGAGTTTGAATTCAATTGTTCGACTTATCGGTCTACTCAGTATTCCCCCTTTCATATTGTGTATGGCAGGAATCTAAGGAGTCCGATTGATCTTGCAATACCGGATTCTGGTACTGCTTCCAAGAAAGCTAAAGAGCAGCTAGTTGATTTACAGCAAGTTCATGCGACCGTCAAGTCCAACTTGGAACACGCCTATACTAGTTACAACGAATATGTGGATCAGATTCGCAGAGATGTGCAGTTTGAGGTTGGAGACCTCGTGTGGGTGACATTGACCAAAGAACGATTTCCATGGGGCATGTATCATAAGCTTAGAGACCTGAAGATCGGCCCTTGTCAGATTTTGGAAAAGTTGGGAACTAATGCTCACAGGCTCAAGCTGCCAGATGATCTTAGTATTTCAAACATTTTTAATGTGCAGCATTTGTCTCGTTTCCATGGAGACAATCCAAGTTTGAGGACAAACTCTTCGGAAGAGGGGGAACCTGACGCAGAGCTGGATAAGGAGAATGACCAAGGGGAGCAAGGGCTAGTTACTCCAGTCAAGCCCACGACGAGTAGTTTGCTTAGGTCCAAGCGACTACAGGGAATACAAGCCTGATTTGGCCTGTTCGATGATGTCGGGCATGATTCCTGAGGCGGCTGGCCCAAGCTCGGATCGGGTTCAAATTTGACTGGATGACCCGAAATGGCCAAACGATCAATATTCACTACTATGCTGTGAAGCAGGGAATTTTCAGACATCCGGAGTCGTCTTGATGGAGTTTCAGCGTTTTTGTGTTTTTAGGAGCTTTTTCGTAATTTGTTATTTTTAGGGGTTTTTTTGTAATTTCGTTATTTCTTCCACATAAGCCTAGGTTTAATTTTCTGAATAGGTTTAGGTTTTGATTAGGTTATTTAAGGGCGATTTCTCTTTTGGAAGAGGCAACTTTTGTTGTTTTGACATTATTCAATTAGAATTCTCTTTCTGAGTTTCTTCAGCAACATTTTCGTTTTGTTCTTGAATTTCTTTTCTTGCGACAACTTTCGAGTGAAGTTTATTACAGGGAAGAATCATTAGCCTTCCATAATTCCGCCTGCTTCAATTGGCAATCCATTCCGAGTACACCACTTCCTTCGGGATTCCAGCAGTGAGAAAGGCTTGGACTTCTCAAACTATGACCTTATTTTGCTCTGGGGTGAAATTCCTTTTCTTTTGTTTTACTAGCTTGACCCCTGGTTTGAGCCCGACCTTGTGTTCTATGATCTTCCGGTCTACCCTTCAAGGTCACGAGGTCACCAGGCAAAAGACCTTTAGGTATTCTTATATGGAGTCAACAAGCTTCCCTTTAATTTTAGGAGGTAACAGCTCTCCTATCTTTATCCCTTTCTTAGAGAATTCCGAGTAGAAGAACACTTTTTCTCCTCTATTGGTTGCTTTAATTCTGAAATCATCATTCCCTTTCAGGGCGGTCAATGAAGTCCTCTTTCTTGAGCTCCGCCAAGCTCTCCTCATTAGCTTTAGCGAGGTAACATTCTGTGGCGAGCTGTTTGTCCCCTTCCAAGATGACCTAGGCATCTCCAACCTAGATCTTAAAGCTATAATTTAGAAAAGAAATCTCTGCTTTCAAGTCCATGACCCCTCTTCTTCCCAGGATTGCATTATAGGTTCAAGGGGCATCGACCACCAAATAATCCATTACCTCGGTGACCCCCCTACCGTGCACACAGACTGGACTTGGAACTCGTAGAATCCCATCCGCGTAGGTCGTGTAACGGTTGAAGCTGGTTAGGGCAATGTTTGACCTCATCAGCAAGCTCCTATCTATCCCCATTTGATCAAATGCCCTTTTGTATAAGACATTCATTATGCTCTCGGTGTCAACCAATATCTTCTGTACCAAGAAGTCCCCAATCTGGAGTGACACCGTCAGGGGTTCTGAATCTTCTCCTTGGGCTCGTTTCGACCTCCTCTCGATGGCATTTTATCTTGCTAATCGGGGGTCGCTAATTGTGTGGAACTACTAGAGGCGAATTTACGGGGCCTATATTCCTTACCAGGAACTCTTGCAAGTGGCCCTAATTTACTAACCTCTCAATCTCGTGCTTGAGGTCGAAGCAATCCTCCGTGAGGTGGCCATGATCCTTGTGGTAGTGGTAGAATTTGGCCAGGTCTCTCTTGGCCAAGAGAGTTTTGAGAGGTCTTGGCGGCCAAAGGAAACCCTTTTTCTCCATGACCACCAATATTTCTCCTCGTGAGGTCTTCAGGGGAGTGGTCACCATGTCTGGTATGATCTTTCTTTTCTTGTCAGAGGACCCTCCCTTCGAGTGAGAGGGCTTTTCGGACTTCCCTTATTATCTTTTTCAGTGACTGAGGCAAAACCAAGAATTTTCTTCTAGACTGCCTTTTCTTCATCCTTTATCAATTTCTCAAGGAGCTCAAGCAGTGTTTGCAGCTCCTTGATGGTTTTCACTGATTCTTTTGCTAGTCTGAGGGCTACATACCCCCCTTGCAATCCTTGCTTGAAGGCCGTGATATAGATAGCATCGTTCTTTTGCTCGATCTCTACCTCCTCATCATTGAAGCGACTGTAGTAGCTTCTCGTGCTCTCTCCAAACTTTTGTTTAATGTTGAAGAGGTCGTTGATGCCTTTCTCACATCTCTTGCTACTCTGATAATTTTTCATAAACAGCTCCTTTAGTTTTGTCCAGCTCGAGATACTTGCTTCTAGAATGCCTTTGAACCAAGATTGTGCCTTTTTGGTCAACGTGGACAGGAAAGCCGACATTTGCCATGGTCAAGATATTCGAACATCTCCATATAGGACAAATATTCATCAATGTGTTGCAGTGGTTCTCCTATGCCGTCACATTTTTCCTCCACTTGTGGGGCTTTAAACCCTTACGACATCTGGGCAATCCTGATACTGTGGACAAATGACGAGGGCTCTGAAAGGTCCACGCTGCTCTGTATCTCTTGATCTTTGTTTCTCTCCTTATTAGCTGGGGGAGTCACTCATCTCAGTAGATCAAGGGTACCCCTCGAGCATTGTTTCCTGTCTTTTCAATCAGGCTTCGTCGAGAGGCTACCCTTTCTCCAAGAGGAGTTCTCAATTCCCCTACTCTTCAGGAACAGTATCTTGTCTCTAACCTCTTGACATGGTGACTCGGTTGAGCCTGTCTCGTAGGTCATAACCCCTTCTATTTCTTAGGGGTTCTTTGAGCTCGGTCATAGGCGGGAATCTCCCCTCTTGTAACCTTTGTTGTGCACGACCTATTTCCCAACCTTCCTCATTAGGCCAGAGGTTATTCCTTCCTTCTAAAGGTAGAGGCTGATCAGGCTGCATGTGACCAGCTTGATCCCAAGGTGGTTGCAGGTCCCTTTGGGAGGGTACAAGAGTACTTCCTGTTGACATATAGTCTTGTCTGCCCAAGATTCCCTTTAAAGCTACCACCATACATTCTAGGAGGTCCGTTGGGACAGACACTTGACTCCTCCTTGATCTCTATGGTCTGGGATTATTGCCATTGTTGTTCTAGTTAGGTTGTCTCTGCTCAGATGTTCCTTGCTCAGGCGGAGGGTTCACCTAAGCCCTCCAGGATGGTCCATATCGTGATGGCCTTACTTGTTCTTGTTGAATGACTGGCCCTAAATTATTGTTAGTGTCCTCCACTGGGGGTGGGCCTTTTCGCACTATTTCTCCCATGCGCAATTGCGTTCTATCTGTGGTCTACCTCGACGTGGCGACTAAACACGTGTTGGTTGTGATTGAGTCATTAGGCTTATTTATTTATTTTGGTATATTGAAGAAAGCTAGGCTTTTTTAAAATGTTCTTCCCACAGACAACGCCATAAGTGAAGCAGCTCAAGAGTAGCCTCTAGGTCACCCCAAAACCGTGATGGCGTTAATAGTCACAACCTAAGAAGAAACCAGATAGGTCACCGGAGTGGGATGTCGGCCCGGGGAAGAACTTTGATGCCTATGTCAATATTTTGGAAGAATAATCTTGTGTAATTAACTCCAAAGATTCTATCCTTCTTCTTAGACTGATTTGTAATTTGATTATATATTAAGATGAAATAAGTTACCTCTTTAATTAGTGTTCTTCTATTACGTGATAGCAGGCTATTTGGATAATTGTAAGATATGTCAGATTCCGCTAATTGCTCATAGAATCGTGGAATATCTCTTGGTTTTGAGATCTTGTCATTTACGTCTCTATCAAGAGATATGGGCTCGCTAACTGACCTTTAGACCAACTTCGCGATCTACCCATGGACGTCAAAGGTCTTGACTATCTCTTTTAGGAGGTCACGCCGAGTGTTCGTAAGCTCATGGGGGATGTCAGGAGTTGCGCACGGTTGATCATGGCATCATAGATCTATGAGATGGATTGGAGCTTTACCAGGTCGAAGGTCGTGATCCGGTAAAACCTCTTCTGAGCTCATTTAGGAGGTTAGTAACCTAAGAGGTCGGTGGTAGTAGGTCGTTGCGCACCTTTTCTTGTTGATTTCGTGAGTCTTACTTTCAAGTATTGAGGGTTAATGCTTTGAGCACATTTAGATTGACTTTGTCTGAATGATACCCGTTTATGTTGACTCATCCGCATCATTCTCGTTTCTCCCATCAATAATGGAGAGGACTTTGGAGTGTGCATTAGTTTGTGCTAGAAATGAAATGAAACTCCCCAAAGCGTTGGTGGGCTTTTGTTTGTCAAGTTTCTCTATGCAATTTGTTAGATAAAAGGAAAAGATCAACCGAAATGGGATGTGAGCTTGAAAATAGGCCAGGAATGCAGGCATAACGAAAGAAGCAAACTGGAGACAGAACCCTCCCTGGTCGTTTGCTGGGCGGTGTTCGGTTGAGAATAAAGATTTGTCATTTGGGGAACAAAATGCTAAATGCATTATAAAACTAATGTTACACTAGAATTTTAATTGAATGTTTTTAGGTAAAACCACAATTAGAGATAATAATAAAAAATAAATATAAAAATAAAAACCATCTATTAATAATTTGAAGAAAGATATGATGATCAATCATGATACAGAAACATACTTGCCAAAGTCTCAAAACAATCCTTCAGTTTTTTCCTTCCACCCGATCAGATATCAAGAGCAGAAAAAGGTTTGTGCCAGCCTTACTTTTACCCATCCATTGAAAAGAAAACTAGGCAACACTCTCTGTATACTGCTAACAAAATTCTAAAACTTACTACAACTTGCAATGGATCATCCTATCAAATACATGTATCACAACTTATCTGCGTACACTTTTTGCCAAACTAAATCAAACCAATTAAAGAAGGTATGCCATGGCTTCGAACCAAGTATACTCTTACAAATCTTGCACGCTCAAACCTGCAAAAAATAGTTCAAATGAAGAAAATATCAAGTGGACAACCATAAAATTAGCTCAAATTTTAAAATTCATTCAAATCTGCCAAAGGGGCAGAAATAAATGATATCAGATGGACAGGAGGAAGCATTATATTCCAAACAAATCCAACTTCAGTTTTGTTGGTTATATTTTACATGCATAATTCAACAGGTTACTTCTATTGCTCATGAAAACTTCAAAGCTTTTATAATTTCAAGTAATGGCCAACCTGGGGGAAGAGACTGCTTCAACTTGTCAGCCTTCTCAGAGTCAAAGACGCTAAGTGTGTACAGGTACTTGGAACAACGGACCTTGAATTTCACAACATCCTTGCTCCTTTTGATCTTAACTGAACGTGCATCCTTCCTTCTAGCAGTCAGAAGGAAGTCCTTGATTTCATGAATTGGCTTAGGCTAAATAGCACACAAATTGAAATAGAAAAAAATCAGTACACATAGAATCAAAAGAAAGCATTATAAGCATATATGTTTTACCAAGAAAAGTCATACAGAATAAAGAATGCAAACGAACCACAAAAACAAAAATGAAAGAGTCACCAAACCAGGAAACACTGTAAAAACCAAGTTAAAAATTAATAGCACTTCTCCCATGAATTTTTTCTGTTTTTTTTTTGTTCTTCATTACATTGTTTCTGAAATCACCAATGCCCAAATTCAAATGGTTGAAGGCCGACAAAATTTTGGTCCACAGGACATGGAAATTTTTGAATTCAGATCAACCACAGGAGTGTCTACTGTCTACCTCATCCAAAATCTGGACTGTAAGGTTAAACACAATAGACAGTTATAAAAGGAGAAAAAGAAATCATTGAAGTGTTTGACTCAGTAACAAAAAGATTAGGCAAGAATTTGGTTCAACTTTCGATGTTAAAGGTTGTTGTTGAAACAAGATGCATTACCTCTAATCCAGGAAGACAAGGTTACATGAATGATACTGTATGCATGAAGATTTCCCAAACCAAAGGAAATGCTACAGGGAAAAATGATAGGAAGAGTAACAGTTAAAACATCAAACGAAGGAACATGCTAAGAGGTCCAAAACATCGAGTTCATGGTCCTTTTATAGTTAAATGGTCCTCCACTTTTAATAACTGTTATTTTAATGTAAATATTTTAGTCATTTTAATACAGAAACTTCTTTTGTTGACTTCAAAAGTCTTCAGATTTCTCTCCATAGAAAGTTTTAGAGAGGACCTGCCAAATAAGAGATTTTCTCAGTTCTATCTTTCTTTTCAAATCATTTCATCCAAACAAGAATAGGAAACAAAAACAAAAGCATTTTAAGTAGTCTGTGTTCAAGGTTTTAGACAAACCCCTAGTGAGGGAAAGGATAAAATTAACAGGACAGGAAACAATATATAAATAAATGAATATATATATATATATATATATATTCATATATGTGTGTGCACCTTTGACCTAGGGGGTTTTAGACAAAGAACTTATGTGAACACTGTCATCGAATAATAGGTATAAGAACAACTTGGATTAAAACCCACAAGAATCTCGATTAAGGGACCAAAAAGGATCCTGCAGATATCCCACATGATAATGAGAAAAAAAAAAGATAGAAAGAAGGAATATCAAAATCCTATTATTAACCACGGATGTATAATGCTCAGCCATTCAGTCCTATGAATTTATCAAATGAACCCATGTGAAAGTCCATAACTCAAACTACCCAAAAGAACAGAAACACAACTGAGAACTGCATTCTACAACAGACAGAGCAATTTCTCTAAACTACAGAAAACCAAATTCATCAACTACCATAAAATTTTGAATCCATAAGCAAGAAATATAGAAGGAAATCCAATGTTGCTGAACTAAAAATGTGTGAAAAAAAGAAATTTACCATATCTGAAGGGCAGAACTTAGGATACAAAGAGTGATGCGCAGCCCGGCTGCCGCAACCCTAGTTGACGCTATGTATTTATAGGATTTCTTTTTCTTCATCGTTATTTCCGATTTTACTGCTCAGAGGTAATTTTGAACCGGACGTGTAAATTCCAATTTTAGAGATATTTATGTATTTTATTTATTTGGCTGTGTAGAGGTGCTTGAGAGTAGAGAGAAATCAAAGCACCTTTGTTTTTTTAACGGATATCTAAATTATTTTGATCCAAGTAATTCGGTGGGATCACATAAGTGATAAATATTACGTGATTTGAACTTATGACCTTTTAATCATATATATGACTATTTTATCACTTAAGCAAATACTGCTTATCAAAAATTAATGCATTTTAAATGTGTGAGATTTTTTATTCTTCATCGTTATTTTTTATTTTACCCCTCATTGATTTCCAATTTTAGAGATTTATGTATTTAATATTTCATTAATTTGGCTGTGTTGAGGTGTTTGAGGGAAAAGAGAAATTAAAACACTTAGATGTGTGCGTCACGGGGCGTTTAGGTGCAATGGCTCCATCATCCTAGCAAATAAATAGTACTCCCTCTTTCACTAATTATAAGTCATTTTAATTGGCTTTTCTTGTCACTAATTATAAGTTAATGTTATTAGTTAATTAGGTATTTGATATTTTTTCTACATTATCCCTCTAATGATATATGGTGGAATAATGTTCAAATTTTTGGCATGACAATGAGAAGACATTTTAGAGGAAAAAAGTTACTTTAATTTTTGTAAATGAAGATTAGTAACTTATATTCAATGATGGAGGGAGTATAAAGTATCCGTCAGCATTTTTTTCAAGTCAAATGTATGACTAGGATAGAAATAAGTCAGATGGCCTACTATGAACCGATGGTCTGTTCATACATAGGACCACCTTAAAGCTTTTCTTTATACCTATTTAGTGTCAAAGATCAAGTCTAGGCCTTGCATACAGCCCGTCAGGTTGACCCTTTTAAATATATATATATATATATATATATATATATAGGATTTGCTAAGGCACGCTCCAACCGTTATCGTAACGGAATTCTTGCTCCACTTGGTTGGTTGCATGAGCACTGTAGCAAGAATTCCATTACGGTAACGATTGGAGTGCACATTCCGGAGCGCTCCTTAGCAAATCCGTGTATATATATATATATATACATATATATATATCCGGATTTGCTAAGGTGCGCTCCGG
>JAOXNR010053243.1:0-11785 GCA_028571225.1 Parsonsia alboflavescens
GTCAAAACGACGTCGTTTTGACAGTAAAATAAGTGGGTTTGAAAGTTACACACTCAAAACGACTTCGTTTTGACAATTGCACTCCAACAGTTGCACTCCAACAGTTACTTTTCATAGTAATTATATATATATATATATATATATATATATATATATTTATATTCCTCCTTTAAATATGCAACCTCATGACTTTTTGGGTAAAGAGCGATCGTATCTAACCTTTCAAGATTATAAAAATTATTATATTATCTTTTATATATATGCATTAACCAATTATTCAATAGAACATTTATTTCTTTAATGATTGTCAAATCCATGTATTTAAATATAAAAGTTTTCAAGTTAAAAGAAAAAAAATACACACCCTAGCTATTAGTAGCAACTTTAAAACTGTTTTAGTAACCATTGTTTTTATACTTTATTTGTGCATAATATAAAAAAACTTTAAAATGTATCATGATCTATTTTTATTTAATTATTTCTATCCATTAAATAGTTATTCAAGTATTGGGTTTATAGTATCCCTTCGGGGATACTATAGTGAGAGTATGACAAGTACAAAAATTAAAGATTTAGAGTTTAAATTTCATTAATATCTTCTTGAGATGGGATTAGAATGCATTCATAGATAACTATTGCAAGTTTAAAAAAATAAAAAAAGAAAAAAAAAGTATTTGGCTATATTTGTTACAAAATTTATGATCCATTTATATAAATGAGGGACGAGAGAGTAAATTATTACCCATCACACATTTTGACCAGGTTTTTTTTTTTTTCTTTCGATTTCTTGAACATGGAGGAGGGATATTTCATGGTTTCTATTTGGTGTGGAAGTTAAAATCTCCTATATTTTGTAACAACTTTCCCGTCACAATGGGATAAAGTTTCTTTAATATGGAAAAAAAAAATTCTCTAATCAACGTAAAAAGAAGTTATAGGGGCAACAGAAGGAGAGTGATTCAAAACGCTCGGGAGAGAGCGTGAGGGTGTAGACCCATAAATACTGCACAGTCTCCGGGTTAATTTTGAAAAGGCCAAAAAAAAAAAACAGGCGAAACCCTTGGTTCCGCGGCTGGATATGGGAGACAAACCGTCAAACTTAAGCAGTCCAGGATTAGGATTTTTAAATGGTCCTCTCCGATCCGATCCGGTTCAATGCCCACATGCCTTGAACTCCGTGTTGATTATCTGGTAATATTCATCGAACTAAAAGTAAACTCCTCATAGTCACTTCCTATTAAACCTTTTTCTTTTGCCCCTTTTAATTAGAAAAACTATGTTGGCTACTTACATCGTTTCCTTTTACTAATAATTTAAATTAATTAATTTTATTTCAAAATGAAAGTTATATTATACGTTTTAAGGAATATTTTTATTCAATAATTAGATGTCCTATTGACTTAATTCATTTTAAATTTAATTATATTAATTTGTTAATAAAATATTAATTTGGATATTCAATTTCGGATCGAGGAAGTATCTACCAATAAGCATTTTAATGAAAAAATTTTAATCATACTCTTCTAATCACATTAAATTCATATAAACATTATTTATTATAAAAGATATTTTAATCTAAAAAAATATTAATTATTAAAATATTCATTGCATTGACATGTATTTCAAAACTTCAAATGACTTAAAAAAAAAAAAAAAAAAAAAACGGAGGGAGTAATTAATTAGTACCTAATAAATCGCAGAGCTAACCCATTATTTTAAAAGGGTTCTCGTGTGCATGGCCTCTGATTTTTGCCCCACGTTTTAGGAAAAGTTGAGTCCATGCGATATATTATTCTTTGTATTTGCAAACCAAGGAAACGTAAAAGAGACTGGTGGGGATTTGTTTAATTTAGCTGTTCGATTGTCTCCCAAGCACACCTGCTTTTTTGGTTGCTTTCGATTTTAGTTAAAAGAATGGTAATAATAAAATAATACTACTACTCATTATATTAGACAAAGCAAAAGAACAATTTCAAATTTGCCTCTTTCGAGAGTGACAATGTTCCCAAATTTGGACGTACAATGAAGTGAAACCGGATATGATCATGCTGCCGATTTCAATGCATCGGTACAGTACAGAACTATATATATAAATATATATATATATTTATATTGATTTTCTTTATGAAAGATTTAAATAAACTATAGCTGTTTTTCGGTAATATTCTTTCTTTTAATAATAATATATAATATTAATTAATATATAAAAGTAGTCCTCAAATGTCATTATCTGAATGCTTCGTATAAAGTTTATCTATATTCTAATTAATTATTTTATCTCTCAAAAATAAAAATATTTTAAGAAAATAAATAATAACAAGAGAGAGTTCGAGAGCAAAAGAAAGAGATAATTACAAGAGAGTGTCAACAAAAGAATAATAATAATAATAATATAATAACATAAAAATGATTATTTTCTCTTTCTATCAAGATAAACGTTAAAATAGTTTAGAAAAAAAGATAAAAACGAGAGAATCATAATAAAATAATAATAATAATAATCTATATTAATATATAAAAGTAAAGTCCATAGCAAGATTATTTTCTTTCTCTAAGAATATAAACATTAAAATATTTTAGGAAAATAAATAATAACAACAAAGAGTCCAACAAAATAATAATAATAACACATCTCATAGCCTTCTCCTACAGTGGCAATATATGGAACAAAACGAGATTGAAGAGTGTATAAAAGAGGAGGCCCAACATAAGAGAATTCATATTTTTCTTGACCTCTTGGCTAAGATAAAGTGTAGTATATGTTTTTATCAATTTAATATCTGTGATATTATCATTAACTTTATTGTTACTATTAACTTTATTTTTAGTAATTTTTTGTTGGGATTGGGATTCTGAAGTTTATATTTCCTAATCAGTCAAGTGGTATGTTAAGGGGATTATAGAAAAGGAAAAAAAAAATCTTTAACTTTCCAAATATTATTAAATCAACTAAATATACTTAAAAGTATTTTTGGGAGGTAAATATTAAAATTTTCATTCCATTGAATAGTTAAGAGTTAAATTTTAATAATTGTTATATAGATTATTGATTATTAAATAAATAAATATATATATATATATGTATATATATATAAAAGACAAATTGTAAACTTTGATTTTTATGACACTAATAAACTCTTTGAAATTTAAACAAATTTATATAGAATAGAATGTTAGGGGGAGTCTAGCTTAGAAAAAAAGACTATTTTATCTTAACAAAATATTATTAAATCAAAATACAAAAATTTACAAAAATCATCATTATTTGAATATTCTAAAGTTTAGATTTCCTAATCATTGAATATTACATGATAGAAGCTTTACTGTATTTGATAAAAAAAGATTATAATAATAATACTTTAATTAAATAACAATAAATATTCAATAACTCAGAACATAGAATTTACATACAATATTATTTAAAAATTAATTTAAAAAATTAATAATAAATCACAGGTTAAAAGTATACTTTATTTGTCCAATTTTTTCCTCTTTCAAGATATATTTTTCAAATTTAAAACACCTTTTGATTAATCTATTTTTAAAGACATTGACTAATACATTAATTTGAAACAAAATAGTATTAAATCAAGTTATAAAAAAATATTATAATAACAATACTTTTTAATTGAATAATAATAAATATTCAATAAACTCAAAACATAGAATTTACATACAATATAATTTATAAATTAATTTAAAAAATCAATAATAAATCACGGTTTAAAAATATACTTTATTTGTCCAATTTTTCCCTTTTCCAAGATATATTTTTCAAATTTGAAACACCTTTTTATTAATCTATTTTTAAATACATTTATTTGAAACAAAATAGTGTTATAAAAAAGACTATAATAATAATAAAAAAATAAATTCAAAACATGGAAATTACATGCAATATAAATTATAAATTAATTTAAAAAATCAATAATAAATTACGGTTAAAAGTATAATTTATTTGTCCAAATTTTCCCCTTTTCAAGATATATTTTTCAAATTTGAACACTTTTTTTTTATTAATCTATTTTTAAAGACATTGATAAATACATTTATTTGAAACAAAATAGTATCAAATCAAATTATAAAAAAAGATTATAGTAATTATACCTTTTAATTAAATAATAAATATTCAATCAATTCAAAACAGGGAAATTACATACAATATAATTTATAAATTAATTTAACATAATAAATAATAAGAGTTACAATAAATTTTGAAACAAAATATAACATAATAAAACCAGTTTTGTAGTGGCAGTCATTTTGTTTTGAGATCGAACTATTATCGTATATCGCAAGACTAAGAGGCTTGTATAAAATTGGTCTACTATAGGGTTAAATACACATACCTTTCTCAGCCTTTTGGCCAAGATCCAAGTGTATTATATGTTCTTATCAGTTTAATATTTGATACGTGGGTCATCGGCCCATATGAAAGTAAGTATATTTTTAGTAATTTATTATTGGGATTTTGAAATTTAGATTTCCTATCAGTTGCAAAAAATTTACTAAAGTTGAATTTGCTATTGTATGAAAGTAATATATAATACAAATAACTAATATAAATAAAATATACTATAATATTAGTTTATTTAACGTATAAAATAAAAAAAAATTACAATAAATTTCAAAAAAAAAAAAAAAGTCATGTTAAGGGGATTCTAGAAAAGCAAAAAAAAAAAAGTTCTTTTATCTTCCCAAATATTATTAAAACAACTAAGTAAAATTAAAGGGTTTTTTTTTTTTTTTGGAGGGTGAGGGGGGTTAAATATTAAAATTTTCATTTGATTGAATAATTAAAAATTAAATTTTAATAATTGTTATATAGATTATTAATTATTAAATAAATCTGTATTAATATATCAAAGTAGTCCCAAAAGCATGAGAGACTGACAAGTATCATTCTCTGAATGTTTAATACAAAATTTAATTATGTCCAAATAGATTATTTTCTCTCTCTAACTCCTAAATAAACTTTAAAATATTCTAGAAAATGAAATAATAACGAGAGAATCTCATGATATTTCAAAATATAAATATTGATAAAAATTATCATTATTTGAATTCGTAGTGGTGGTCAGTTTTATTTTGAGACTGAACTATTATTCCAAATCGATAAACTAAGAAGTTCGAAAAGAGAAGTTTGTATAAAATTGGCAGACCATGATCCTAAAGATTTATATATTTTTCGACTAACACTTTTGGATAAGATTAAGTGTGGTTTCTGTTATTATCAGTTTAATATTTGATACTTTGGTCATTGGTCCACGTGATATTAATTTTATTATTTTTGTTTAGAGAACCCATTAGGTAGCTTGCTATTTGGGCTTTTGCAATTTTTTTTTTAAATAATAAATTTTCAATAAATTCAATGCCCATAATATAAAATATAAATTAATTTAAAAAATCAATAAAAATCATGGGTTAACAGAATATATGATAATTTATATGGATGGAGGATGACTCATAAATTATATTATTTTTTAGAGCAAAAAAAAAAAAAAAAAATATATATATATATATAAATATTTATATTCAACTTCTTTAAGCAAAAAAGTAAATTAAAATACAATATAATTTGAAAAATATATAATAAACCAAATTTTAAAAGAACCATATTTACTAATATGAATTCAATTAATTAAAAATAATTTCTTATTTTTGAATTTTTAATTTTAGAAAAGATATTAATTTTAATGGGTATTATGTAACACATTAAATTATCTTTTTTTATTTATATTTATGTTTTTAATTTTTTATTATTTTATACTTTATACAATGATTATTAATGCTTTCCCAGATATTATGTAGATTTTTATCCTAAAGTCAAAAGGATTTGTAATATTTAACCTTAAAATATTTATTTTGAGCATATATTTTAAAAGAAAGTAGATAACTATATGGATTTTTTGAAAAATTATTTTGGGTAATATATAAAATTATAAGAGTTTCGTTGATCATATATAAATATAAAAGTTTTAAAAAATATATTAACTTTTAATTTTAGAAAAATATTAATTTTTGATTGGGGACAGGTAACAATTTATATTGGGATAATTATTAATTATTGTTAAAAAAACATAGAATTTACATACAGCCTAATTTATAAATTAGTTTTAAAATCAATAGTCAAAATTGTACTTAATAACCGTCATGTATTTATGATTCGTGAGTTTAAATTAAAAAAACAATTGTATATCTTTTTAAAAGTAATATAGATAAATAAGAAATTTGAAAAAAAAATTCTATAATGACAAAACTAAATTATAAGAATTCGTAGATTTTTTTATATACATAATTTGAATTTTAAAATTATGAAAATTTGGACGAATTGATGGATGATGATCAAAAGTTGATTTATATTTTTAGTTACAATTTGTTTTTTTTAAAAAATTTAATTATACACTAAAATTTAAACTTCTTTTTTTTTTTTAAAAAAAAAACTTCATTCAACTTATTTAAGATAACATATTATTAAATAAAATTTTAAAATATAATGACACAAAAAAGAGACTTGACATAAAATGTAATTGAAAAATATTTATAATAAACCACCATTACATCATATAAAATTTAAAATGAATTGTAATAACTATTATGAATATAATTAATTGAATTTTTCTAAAAAAAATATTTCTTTCTCTCTCTCTCTCTTTTTAAAAAAAAGTTAATTTGAGCGGATAGTGAGGACTCATTAATTTACTTTTTTTAATTAATTTTTTTATATTTATTATTTTATACCTTATTCCCAATAATGGCTTCCCGTGTATTCCTTCTAATGACTTTAATTTACCTTTTTTAATTACATTTTTTAATAATATAATTCAAAAATATTAATAATGACATGTTGAATTTTATTTTTTCTTTTTGCAATTACCTTTTTATTTATTTATTTTATTTCTAAGGATAAATCAAATAATATTTTTCATATTTTTGTCTAATTTTTTACAATAGAAATATTTAATAAATTCAATTAATTATATTATTAATAAAATAAAATAATTATTAATTTGCTAATAAATAGAAATCTATGTATTTTTAAATTCTTAATAAAATAAAATGATAATAATTTTTTAATGCAGTATTTATTTTATTTAATATATAATAATAAAAAATTCATTCAACTTATTTAAATAAATAGTAATAACATAATAATAAACAATATTGTGAAATATAACCAAAATAAAATAATTTACATACAATATAAGTTATCAATATCAATAATAATTCATATTAAAATTTAAAATTGTATTAACTAATATGAACTTAATTATTTGACATAATCTAAAAGGTAAACAAAATATTTTATTTTTGGAAAAATAATTATTAATAATACAAAAAAAAAAGAAATACATTTTGGTTTTTTGAACTTTTAATTGGTGAAAAAGATATAAATTTGGAAGGATATGAATAATCCATCAAATTACTTTTTTTCACTTTCTTGTGCATTGAGCTGATATTATACTGATAATAATAATAATATCAGACAAAAGGGTATGATTTGATTGAAGCAAACATGTTTGTTTTCTTGTGAAGTATTAATTCGCACTAATTAATTATTCGAATATTTGTATCATTCAATTAGATTTGGATTGCCCTCCTCATCAATGTTGTAGTCTTTTGAATCCATAGTTTTATTAAGAAAATTTACAATATACAATATTTTAATAAATTAAGTTAATTTCTTTTTAATGGAAATATGTACACATTAAAATGAGACATTAAATTCCAAATGAAAATAATATATTAATAGAAAATAAAAATGTGTAAAGACTGCAAATAGAGGAGATAAGGACGAGAAGGAAAGATATCTAAGAATCACTCATTAGTTTAAGGAACATTATTAAAAAAATGATAAACCTTATTAAATAAGGACCCATACCAAGCATTATTAGAAATATGGCAATAGTGGTAAGTAGTTGTCAGAGATTGAGAGTGCGTATGCGTGTTTGGTTCCCCTTGATTTTGAATAATCAAATCCTATTCGCTCGGGAATTCGTGGCTTAAAACACAATTAGGATTTTGCAAACTAAACAAACACTATCCCCTTCGAACCAAAATCATTGTCTTTGTAATATCCCTTCATTTCAGAAAGGGAACATCACTCACGTGGCTTGAAAATGAGAATATGAGAATGCCACTCACTCACATCATCTTATTATTCGAACCAACCAATAATTTCTAGATATTTATAGCCAACCCCCGTGTTAACCACGTACGCTTTGCTTCCTTCCTCAGTTATGGTCTTCTTCCTTCCACAAAAGAAAAATTAATTAATTCTTTTTTTTCTGTTATTTTTGGACAACCCAATATTCTTTTAAAAGTTTGGACCATTTTTGGGTGCTAAATGAGTTTGCAAAACCAAAAAAAAAAAAAGAAGAAAATGGTCCTAAGATTGTGTTCTTGTCTTGGAATAATGAGATGGTTCGATTTGGTATGTAGTAAGATTTGGATGGCAGAGATGTTGAGATTTCAGAGGAAAATGTTGTCCACCACTAGAAAATTAATGGTCTCCGCCAACGATCGATCTGTGTGTGGGGGGAAAGAATTCAATGGAATTTGTTGGGTCCAATTACGTAATTGATCTCTCTTTAGATAAGAGAGCTGAGGACTGGCACTAGATGTACATAGTTATCATTCAACTAGGGTTCATGTCCAAAAAGTCTTACTACTAGTTTCTTTTATTCTCCTAAGAGGTCCCCCTAGCTATTGACTATTCATTTTGTGCATGCCTTGCCTGTTCATGCATTGTGCGAACTAATTTGTTCCGCGCATTATTGAAGGACCTATCTAATTGCAACACCTCCCTCCCCCCTCATTTTTTTTTATTCATTTACAAAGTTAATTATAAAGGTCGAAACTTAAGAACCACAAATTTAGTATCCTAAAATCTAAGTTGTTTTAAATCCATTTATACATATTAAGATACTTTCTTTCTGTCATTGGATGTCTATGAATTTCACCATCTGCATCACATTGTAACTAGGATTAGAGCGAATATTAATGGAGAATATAACTTAGAAAAATATTGTAATTATGAATTGAAATGTTAAGATGATTTTTAAAATAACAAATTGAGACTAAGTTATATGCTAATTTAGTGGTAACTGTAAGTTCTAAGTTCAAGACATATCTAGGATAAGTAGTAGTGTATAATTACACCAAATTCCTGTTGTATTTATTTATTTATTTTTAGAGATGCTTATAGTGTATAAATGTACTAATCCTATTTACTTACAATATTTAACAGACTAAGGATTTACGAATTGTAATAGAACAAGAACTCTAATACCAATCCTACATTGGATTGAATACAAACAACTTAATTGTCTCAATCAAGATAAATAGGTATATTTTCTTTCTCTCTCTTCTTGGCTTTGTAGCAGTTACATTTTTTCTTTCTCTATATCTATCAGGTTTCCTGAATGGCTCACATGATGATTTAATAGGAATCCGACCTGACCCAGTTGGTAGAATTTTGGCTACATCAAAGTAGGGAACCACTATTGATTCTTGGGAGATGAGAGTATAGGGATTGGGAGGTGGGATGTAAAAAAAAAAAAGAAAAAAAAAAGAATTTTTAAAAAAGGAAAAGTATCAAGTTGTATTTAACTTAATGGTATGTAATGATATTTTGGAATCGAAAAATCTCGAAATACGATGATAGTAATGAGTCAGTGAGAAACTATTGTTAATTCTAAGGGATGAAGTATATAGAAAATCCGGAGGGGGGAGGTGAGATGTAAAGAAAACGAAGAAGAAGGTGATAATAAATTAATAATATTGAATATGTAATTACTCTTCATCCTTAGAATCTTACATATCAAGATTGATCAAATATCTTATTTATATGACTATATATGGTTAGGAAATAGATTTGAAAGGTTAAAAATAAGACTAGTTATTAAAGCAAATGATGGTTAATAATTTATAATTTTGACACGTCATACTAACAAGATAGGACTTTTGGTGATTAGAAACTTTAATTTGGATAAAGTAGTACCAGTTAGAAGATTTGCTTAATTATTACCTTTTCTTTGAGTCGAAGCAAATGTCACAATCTACTTTAAAGGTCCCACATGCCTAAACTAAAGAAGAGAAGTCGTAGGGGAAAGGGAATTAATGCAATCAATTAATTAGAGTTTTTTTGTTTTTCTTTGACTTTGAGAGATTTGACGGGTGATTGGGTGGAATATGTTCTGTTGTTGTTGCCCGCAAGTTGTTTTTAAGGTCCATGCAGCCCATTTCTCAGACAACGGCATTATTACAAACTCTACCACTACTACTTCATTAGTATGAGTATAATACTATCGCATCAAACTCACTCCACGGATTTGTGAATTCGTGGCTGTCGTGCCTTTAGTACCACGAAGATTTTTTCCCATTGCCGGGATGTAAGATGGTTATCTTATATGGTCGGGAATAGATGAAAAGAAAATTTATGGTTCTAATCAGTGATATAAAATAGATGAGTTAACTTTTGAGTTAAATGAATCGGGTTTGAGTTTGAATTTGAATTTTTTTTTTTTTTGGCAAACTTGAATCAGTTCGATTAGATTGGATTCGATTAAACCCCCAATTATGATATTTATATTAAAATTTTTTGAAATAAAGTGAGTATATTTAATAAATACGGATAACTGCTTGCTATATATATATATATATATATATATATATATATTAATATGTGCTTGACCGTGCACATTAATGAGTGCAGTAGTTAGTCAACTAACTGTCAAACTTAACAGTTTCTATCTTTTTTTTTTTTTTTTTAAACAATTAAATTTTAATCAAGTACCCATAGGGTTTAATTTATCCTTTTAGGGTTTAGTTTTATCTTTTTAAGATTTAATTTATTTTTTTAGGATTTAGTTTATCCTCTTAGAATTTAGTTTATCGTTAGTTGACCATTAGTTGACTAACTACTGCACTCATTAGTATGCACAGTCAAGCACACACTAATATTACTCTCTCTATATATATATATATATATATCTCAAAGAAAAATTTTCTTTTAAATATATAACATATTTCATCTATCTAAAATTGAATCTTCTCACACTATTTTAAGGTGTTTAAGATCAAATATTCATCCTCTTAAAATAAGTATAATTCTAGTTTAATATTTCACTATACTCCTTAACCTAGAAAGTTGCATTTCACTTAATATCATTATTACTATAATAACAAATATATTTTTATTTATTTTGATACTCCCTTCGTTTCAAAAGTAAATGTCGTTTAAAATTATGAAATAATAATCAAGGTAATAATTGTTTTACTAATAAATATTTATTTTGAACTAAAATATCTCTTATTTTAATTAATTAATTGAATTAATTAAGCCCATATTAATTCAACCATTGGATTATATAATGATATGAAGCAGTGTAAGATTGGATTATAAAGAATTTTATCCAATTTTAGATATAATAAAATTAAAACAATGTGTGTTAAAATTATAATTAAGTCCATTTTATTCAAAATATCTACAAAACTTTAAAAAGATATATTTATATATATATAATAGGTTCGATTTGGACATAATTGAATTTTTTTATTGACATCCAATAATTGAACCAATTTAATCGATTATCTAAAAAATTCATCTCATCAATCCAATTCAATAATTAGATATAATCAATTTTGTACAATAGATTGGATTTGATCACTTCCTACCCACCGCACAAAAGCTTGGCTTTATGGGAAATGAATGCGCCTAATTAAGGTTGTTGAAATGGTTGTAGTAGCATACATATATGAGGAGTTAGGACAACATTTCAAC
>JAOXNR010053244.1:0-14603 GCA_028571225.1 Parsonsia alboflavescens
ATTTATTTATTTTAAAAGGGTCCACATTCAATTTCAAATTTGTCAAAATAGGAATAGAGACAATTAATTCAGAATGGAGGATAGAGTAATAAATTAATTCTATTCTTTACTTATCAATGTACAGATTCTTCTCTTGATATACATTTTCCAGATTATTTATCTTAGGGGTGCTTCACCTTAATTATTCTGTTTTTTAGGGTTTTACAGGTATCGGGTTGGTAGTCTAACACTGGAGTACAGAATTGCCACTTGAGAATTGACCTAATTAATAAAATAGGAATTCTCTCGTTGAGAATAATTCTAAAATCAATTACTCCATTGTTTCCTTTAATCAATGATTAACCTCTATCAATTAACCTACGGATCATGTTTTTTTATAGTCATCTCATCTGATTTATCCATTTTAAAAGTTATTTCTGAATTTTTCTATAACAATTATTTTTCAGAAAGCCCTGATGGGTCGAATTTGGCCTAATAGGTTATAGGTCAACCCAATTTAAATATAACCCAAGAACCCAATAGGCAAAGCCCATGTTGGCCCAAGAACTCAAAGCCAATAAAGTATAAGTCATAAGAAGACTTATACTAAAGAGAAGATGATGTCTAATAGAGAATCTTAAAAATCTCATAAAGGATCTGAATATGATAATAGACACCACCTTTCTCTATCTTTTCTTCCCTATAAAATGGATCAAGGTACATCTTTCTAAATCAAATTTAGCAATTCCACAATTCTAAATCACTATTCTTTATCCCAACTTTGAGAATTCTCCCCGGGTAATTAACCTAGGAGTTTTCTTATTTTTGCAGGGCCTTGATCTAACAATGGTGGTGGTCTGAGATCCAATCCAATTTTCAAACCACCACCGCAAAATTTTGTTAATTGGCATTTATCAAATTTAAGTACAATTCTATGTGAAATTAACATTACTTCCCCTATGTTTGGATTACACGAGATTTAATTTGAGAGCGTTGTGACACACTCCTTCAGTGTGCAAAACATATCCAATGTATGCGTACCCAACTACTTTGGATGGGATAAATCTGTTGATGGCCAACCCAATCCAAGCTCTAACTACTACTTTGGAACGTGACTTTAGGAGGTGAGTGGTAAACAATAGTAGGTGGAACTCTTCCTCTCCTCAGTAATTTTTAGTTTGCAAGATACGCTGAAGACCACAGAACAGTCTTCTTTTCCTCCCTGTATCTCATTGTTCTTTCACTTGAACAATCCCCTACCTTTATGTCGCCTCGAAACTTTCTTTCTTGAAGTTTCCCCCTTAAAGTGTTACACTCTAAATCCCTGCACTACTTCTCCAGGTTTGCAAAGAAATGGTTACCATAGTGCATCATTACGAAAACTTCAAATGGTTAATCATGTCTTTCACACCCTCTCATCCAATGTAAACTTTGCAATAGATTTTTCTTAATTAATGTTATCCAACGACCTTATTCTCCTGGACTTTATCCTCCTGGACCTGACTTTTATCTAAATTCAACAAAATTTCAAATTTTTATTTTCAAATGTGAACATCACAGGTACGTGTTGTTGAGGGCAATCATAACTTTATTTGACATGCAACTTGTTATGATTAAATAATTAGTTCATATCCACTCAAATTCAACTTGATAACAAAAGTGAAAATGTAAGGTGTTATTCAAAAAATCATTATATGAAAGCAATTGCATGGCAAGGACTAACCATTAATTCATTTTTGTCCACTAATATAACTCCTCATTCTCTCGGATCCTACATAATCTAAATTTAATGAAATTCTAATTCAAGTTTCAAATACAAGGTGAAGTTCACAAGGCTGAGTTGTTGAGGATGAGAAAAAAATTCCAAAGTTGGAAATGACTACAACTCATTAGAAATCCATTTATATTCAGCTTCATGTCATCACTGCAAAAATAATGTGTTAATGTAAATTTCTTTCCACAAAAGAAACTGAAGCATGGGGACTTACCCACAAAACCAAATAAAAAAAAAAAAAAGGCACTCAAATAGTCTAAATCTCCAGAAACTAAAATATGAGAAACTGAACTGGAAAAAAGTCAATCATGAAAGGAAATGCAACAGAACATAATGTTTATGTTTTTCTATATATATAAAATGTACTCACCAACATGCTTTCAGTTGTTGGAGTGAGAAAAGAAATTTTTGCAGAGCGAGAACCTTCCAAATCAATAACGAAACCATTATACCACCTCCCATCTGTATGGCGGAATCTGCATTTTGATCCAACTGAATAACTTTGAGGTGCAAGTGGTTCTGATTTGACATCTGTTGAATCAAGAGACTCTACTTTGAGATCCTCAAAGGGAGACTTGGATCCTTGCAGAACAAAATCCACCTCTTGCAACAACCTCGCTCGTTTCAGGTGTAAAAGTGCTTCTTCAGCATCTTTGATAGCCTGAACAAGCTCCAAGTGGACCTAATGCATGTATCAATAGAAAGTAAGGGCCTGTTTGTTTTAGCTTAACTTAAAAAAAAGCACTTATTTTAGTAAAATAAACATTTAAGTAAAAAAATATCTTCTTTGTTTTACCAAAAGCCAGAAGTTGAAAAAAAGGCAAAATTTGACTTATTTTTGAAGCTACAAAAAGTAGTTCATATTAACTTCTTTTTAACTTTACCTCTTTTTTTTTTTTTTCGATTCCCATTATTTTTCATTTTTTTCTTTTTGTATTTTCCCATTTTTCTTCTCCTCTCCCCTCGTCCTTGTTTCTCAGTTTTCCTTCCAGATTTCTTTCTTTCTTTATTTTTCTTTTTGTTTAATTTTCAATCTTGCACTCCACCACAACACCCCAACCCCCTATCCCTCTTACTTACCCCTACCATCTTCCTTTGTTTCCATTATACCCTTTTTTTTCTCTCTCTCTTCATATCTTCTTTTTCTCTTTTTCTTTTTTTGATTTTTTTATTTCTTTATTACATTATTTTGAAAATTCATTTTTTCAACTCGTGTATATATCTTACTCTATAGTGAATAAAAAAAATGTCAAAAATACAAACAATTTTATTAATTTTTTTAGATCTTTCAGAATTAAATTGAAAATCATTATTATTATTATTGACCCATATTAATTTATGATATTTATTAAAAGGTAAGCATTTAATGTATGGTGTTAAAAAAAAATTAAATTTACTTATGTATATTAAATATTAACATTTAATATATTATAACTTATGAAATATAATTATTCTATTGAATCTTAAAAAAAATAAAAAAAACAAAAAATTTTAAGTGTTGCAGGTTTTGATTTTGAAGACACTTATAAATTACTGCACTAAATCACAACACAGCTTTACTTGAGAAAAAAGCACTTCTATAACAAGTGCTACTAAAAAAACACTTATCAGTCAATTCAAACGGGCATAAATCAGGAATCAAGTTCACAAATTGAAAGGATGATTATTTTTTACAGCACAGGTCCTCTAGTATATTTCCATCAAGTATGATAAAATCAAACTTTTACATCATGTAACACATTCTGTAGCATGACAGAAGATTCAAAATTTAGGAGAAGAACCAAGAGCAAAATCTAAAGAATGACGATGTCCTTTGCCATAGAGTTGTTGATAGCCTGTGGAGGTTTGCCAAAAACCCACTGGCAGACAGCAAATAGCGTAAATGGTGGCCAACATGAAAGCATTAGAATATAACAAAAACAACATTATAATCATAATAAAACTAAGGCATTCATATAAATGACAATAAATACAAGTATGAAAGTTTCAAGTCAAACAATTCATTAAATAAATAAAGTATTTGAACAAGAAAATATGCAACTGAAATCCGCCATGATTGAAATTTAACATTGATTAGATAGTGTAACCAAATTGCTATAAGCATTAAATAAAGAACGTTTGAACTTTCTGAACTGCTTGTTTACCATTATTTCACCTGCTATGGTTCTCGAATGTATTTTAGAAAAGAAAGGCCATAATAATAAGGATATAACATATGACTGGGACATTTTATATATTTAGAGATAAATGAACAGACCCTCACTTAACCTAAGATTGGAAAGATCAGGAAAGCTTTCTCCGTAAAAGAAATAAAGGAGAAGACAACCAAAAAGGTTACATCTATCAAATTATACTGTACAATGATTTCAGAAATTCCAACTTCCACCAACGAGTTAACAAAGAATATAGCACAAGGAATGAATAACATGTAACAAACTCATATCCTAATCCTTAATAAGAAGTAAGAACATTTCTTTCAAACATTACAGTCAAAGAGAAGTTATCATATCTCCCATACCATTGCTTCTTTAGTATATACAATTATGAAAAATTCTAGGATTAATTTCTCCAATTTGAAGGTGTTCCAAAAAATAAAGAAACAAATTCTAGAAAATTTTTGTACTTTCCAAAACTAATAACACTTGCTAACACTAAATGAACCAAAATCATTTTGGATTCACCTAAAATCACAAAATAAATAAATAAATAATAATAAAAGGCTTTTGAAGAGAGAAACCATCAAATTAACCAATTATGCTCAAATCCATCAGAAACAAATAAATAGTGAAAAGATTCGACACGTTATAGCATTCCCAGTTCAATGAAGACCTTATTATTACAATCTAAATAAGAAAAACAAAAATAATTTAAGTCCAACTTTTAGCATCATTGTTTACTAGAACTCAATGCCGTAATTGCCAACCCCCGAAAAGGTAGCTATCTATTGGGCTAATGAAACAGTTGTCCAATAGAAATTGAAACTTCAAAGACAGTTTACATTCAATTATTTGCACAACACCAACATGAATTAATCGAAGAAAATTGACATGTCAATTGAACATTTCGAAATTCCCGAAACCCTAAAATGAGAAATAAGGGCCGGAGACTAACAGCGAGGAGTTCGGGGTTAGATGGATCATTGTTGAGGGCATCGTCGAGGGAATTGAGAGACTCTCTTTGCTCTCGTAATTGAATTTCCAGCAACCCTTCTAGAGCTTTCTCATTGTCGTCTGCCATTGTACGACCTCCGAAGAGACGCCCTCTCAGCTAGTTTGGGAGTTTAGAGAAGAGAAACGAAAACGAGGGAAAAGTTGGGAGAGGAAAGAAAAGAAGAGAGGGATTTGATAGAGAATTAAATTTGTCTGGGAGTTTTAGGAAAGAAAAGAAAAAGAAATTGTTCTTTGATATTTTGCAGTAGGAAATAAAAGGAAGGGAAAGTAATTTTTAAAATTTATTTTATAATAATAATATTTTATATAATTTAATTTAATTTAATTTAATATAAATTTATGTCACCGGTTAAATAGTTATTTCAAAATTTTATTAAATACATCTCTCCCTATCTTTTCTTTTCTCTCCATTTTTGGAGTGATCCTAAATTTCTTCTGAGAGGGTTTTGCATCTGCTCCCTTCTTTCCCTCTCTTTTTCTTAAAGTTAGTTAGTCAGGAAGTTTTAAGGGGGAGAGAAAAGAAGAGAAAGTTTAAGTTATGAGACATGAGAAAAGAAGAGAATTGTATCTAAAGTTGCTTGAGAGTTTTAAGAGAGAAAAGAAATTAGATGTATTTTTTTCGTTTGGAAGTTTGGAAAGAAATGAAAAAATGGATTATCTTTAAGTTATTTTTACAATAATATCCTTACTTAAGAGAGGCTATATTTTTTTAGATAAAAGATAAAATTGTAAATAAAATATCACTTGAGAATATAATAGGAATTTTAAGAAAAAACGACTTCCACCTTCAACCATCCATCCATTTCTCTCCTCTTTTGGACAAATGGAGAATCTCTCCCATAGCTGATGCAACATGTTCCCAGTACTCCTCACTTCTCTTCTTTTCCTCCCTTTTTTCTCCAAATTCCTTCTCTTCTTTCCAAATCATCCCTCCCAAATCTCTCCCTTTCTCTCCAAATCATTCCTCCCAAACTAGGCATTAGGCATTTAATTTTTTCTACCAACCGTGGTTTTCTGAACTTTTCTTGAGACATTATTTAAATATAGAGAACAAAGAGAAGGAGAATTACAAGGAAGTCCCTAAGTTATATAGGCCTTGTCATTTGAACACCCTAACCTTTTTGTGAATTGTCAAAGCCACAATCAAGAAAAATAACTGTAAAATAAATGAGAGGGTTCAAGGGATGAAATATCAATTTCCTTCTGTGCAGCTATCCTTCACGTATATACAGGCCCATGCAAGTTTGGTGAGTTCTTGTTTGAGGTAGCTTTGACCTTCATCATGCCTAGATCATTATAATATATTAAGTAAGCAATTTTAGAGCTAGATTTCGCTTATGTAACTAAAATATTTCAAATATTTCGTGATATCAAATGCATACCCTATTGGAATTCAACTGTATACTGCATGAAATTTTTAATAGATTTTCTCTTTGAAATTTACTAACAGATTTTCAATAGATTTCTCACGTAAAAATTCCCCTAGATAATTTCTAATTAAAATTCTATCAAAAAGTTTTGTGAGGAATTTCTAACCAATTTTTGGTGAAGTTATCCATCAAAAAATTTCTAACACAATTTGTGAGGGAATTTTTCAGGAAAAATTCCTTGTTTTGACTGAATTTGTATTAGAAAATTCCATCAAGATCAACTAGAAACTTTAACCATTGTAGTATGTAAGAAATCCCTCGTACTTCCGTTAGAAATCCAATAATTTTTTAAAAGGTTGCCTCATCAAACAGAAATTTCATTCTTCTCCTTCTACTTCAATAGTTCTTGAACAAAATTTTTCTAGTTACATTCACATCTAATTGTTGTAAGTTTATTGCTATTATCCTTACTTTTATATATATATATATACACACACACACAATAATGCTAAGATGTGCAATGTCACACATCTTACGAGGCACTCTTGTTAACAATTATCAATAATAGGGCTTTTTGAGAAAAAACAAAAATGATGTCATTTCTCTCTCAAGTATTTGGGAAGATTTCAAGCAGAAACTGAAGCAACAACAAAGCCTCAACTCCCAAATTGAGAGTCTTAGCGACTTCTAGAGAAACCTGGTCCTTGATTTCCTGATCGAAACCAGAGATTGATTAACAATGGTATTGATAGAGATCAAGCTCTAATAATGCCTTCGGGACGGATTACAAAAGCAAGGGCATCAAGGATGAAGAGGTCACTAGCAGTATTCATACAAAATCAAGAGGAAATACTTGACTTTGAAGTCATCTTCAAGGAGACAAAGCTTGATGAAGAACATACAACTAAGGATTATAACTTGTGGGTGATTCAAGGCCTTGAGGATGATGATGGGAGGTTTCTAAATGAAGAACAAGGCACAAAGCACCCTAGTGGTCAAGCTGGGAAGCCTAAGAAGGCTTGGAATGAAGTTGGCAAGATCCAAAATGAGTTTGGCTCGGAGATAGCATGAGAGGGAACTGAATGGCCTAAGTAGAAGCGATTCGGCTTTCTATAGTGACAGAGCCAGCTACGGATGGGAGCACCGGATGCTCACTGGATGAAATCCCAATGACAATCCTACCCTCCCATTCGGTGCTTCCATTTCTTGAGCCTTAGCCAAATCAGCCTCCCTGTGCTCATCTATATGCGATATTTTTCAAAATTTTATTGACTTTCCTTCATTCTTTTTTTTCTTTTAACCGTTTGTAAGACTTATTTAGGGTTGCTTAATACCTACACTATATATAGTCTCTTATATGGAGTTGCAAAACAACATCTTTTGACAAACAACTATTCCATTGGAATCAATCCAAATTCAAGATCAAACTTGTTCTTTTGATGAGTGTTCTTAGAATTCCTCTTAGGGTTCTCAGTCCACTACACCTTGAGCTTTCAATTACTTTGGGCGAGGTATTGAATAGTCTTTACAAAGGTCAATCTAATCCCCCCACATGAATCAATATTTAACTTCCATAATAATTACTCCGAGGAGAAGAAGATCAAACTTGCAATTGTTGGTTTTTCGGAGTATGCCATCATTTAGTGGGATCACCAAGTGATAGCTAGGCGAAGACAAGAAGCACCACTAATTGAAACTTGTGAAGAGATGAAGAGACACATGAGGAAGAGATTTGTGCCTAAGCATTACCAAAGAGACCTTCACCATAAGATTTAAACACTCACTCAAGGCTCTAAGAGTGTTGATGCTTATTACAAAGAAAAGGAAGTTGCCATGATAAGGAGCAATTTCGTGGGTGAAGAAGAGGAGGCTACAGTGGCAAGATTTCTCCACAGGTTGAACAAGGAGATAAGTGACATTCTTGAATTGCAATAATAGGAGGATTTGGAAGAAATGGCGTAAAAGGTAATCAAGATTGATCGACAAGTGAAGAATAGGAGAAAATCCTATGGGAATTCTTATGGCACATGAAATTATGGCCAATCATCTTCCAAGACCACCAACACATGGCCTAAGAAGGAGCAAGGAGTGACCAAAGCTACCACCAAGGAGGAAGTGCCTAAGCCAAAATTTGGTGAAGCTAAGGCCCCTCAAGGGGATAAAGGTAAAACTCAACTTCCACCTTTTAAAGCTAGAGAAGTTAAATCCTTTAAAATGTCAAGGATTTGGACTTTGCTAATCAATGTCCCAATAAGAGAATTATTCTTATACATAAGATGGTAGTTGAATCCACTAGTGAAGGGGAAGAAGAGGAGCGTGAGGTTGATATTGTGATGGAAAGGAGGATGATGAAAATGAGAGTGGGGTATTCTTGAAGGTCAATTGAACATGGTGATTAGGAGAGTCCTTAGTACTCAAGCTAAGAATGAAGATGAGTTGCAAAGGGAAAATTTGTTTAATTCTAGATGCATGATTAAGGGAAATATGTGTAGTCTAATTGTAGATAGTGGCAGTTGTGTCAATGTGGCTAGCAAGTATATGGTGGATAGGTTGAAACTTAAATGTATTGATCATCCAAAGCCATATAAGTTACAATGGCTCAATGTTAGTGGGGAGGTCAAGGTTGGGAAACAAGTGAGGATAGCTTTCTCAATAGGGAAGTATAGTGATGAGATCCTTTGTGATGTGGTTCCTATGCAAGCTACCCACCTACTTCTTGGAAGACCTTGGCAATATGATAGGTAGGTCACTTTTGATGGATACAAAAACAAGTACACTCTTGAGTTGGAAGGGAAGAGAGTTCACTCGAACACCTTAAAACCATAAGAAGCTTACCTTGATCAAAAGAGATTGCTTGAAAAGATGAAAGAATATTATGAGGGAAAAGAAAAGATAAAGACAAAAGAGAGTCCAGAGAGCTTGAAAGAGAGGGAAAAAGAAAATGAGAGATCAAGAGAAATTGAGTGGAAAAAGAGAGAAGAAGAAAACAGGAGTGAAAAGAAAGTGAGCTTCTATGCAAAAGAAAGAGAGGTGAAGAATGCATTCTTGGGCTATAAGCCTATGATTCTTCTTAGGTACAAACACTCTTTAAACTCTAGTGCTATTGATATTAAAAATTCTTCTTCTAGTCTTGTTTCTCCTCTTTTGCAAGAGTATGAAGATCTCTTTCTGGAAGAGTTGCCACCTTTGAGAAGAATTGAGTATCACATTGATCTCATTCCCGGAGCTTCAGTTCCAAACAAGGCGGCCTATAGAACAAATCCGGAAGAGACAAAGGAGCTACAAATTCAACTGGAAGAGCTTCTAGCTAGAGGATACATAAGGGAAAACTTGAGCCCATGTGCAGTTCCTGTTTTGTTGGTGCCCAAGAAAGATGGCTCATGGCGCATGTGAGTTGATTGTAGAGCAATTAACACGATAACGGTAAAATATTGCTTCCCTATCCCTTGGCTAGATGATATGTTGGATGAGTTGAGTGGTAGCATTTGTTTTTCAAAGATAGATTTAAAAAGTGGCTATCGTCAAATTAGAATGAAAGAAGGTAATGAATGGAAAAGTGCATTAAAGACTAAGCATGGCTTATATGAATGGCTTGTTATGCCTTTTGGTCTCACTAATGCACCTAGCACTTTTATGAGATTGATGAACCATGTTCTTAGGGATTGCATTGGTAGATTTGTTGTGGTACACTTTGATGACATCTTAGTCAAAAATGTGGATGAGCATCTTGATCATTTGAAATATGTGTTTGATGTGCTTAGAAAAGAACATTTGTATGCCAATTTGAGTAAATGTTCCTTCAGTTTAAACAAAGCTACATTTCTTGGATATATTATTTTATCTAATGGTGTACATGTTGATGAAGAGAAGGTGAAAGTTATAAAAGAATGGCCAACTCCAAAATGTGTAAGTAAGGTAATGAGTTTCCATGGGTTGACATCATTTTGTAGAAGCTTTGTTCCTCACTTCAGAACAATTGCAGCCCCTATTAACAGAGGTAATCGAGCTAAGAGTTAAGTTTAGGTGGGAGAGATAACAAGAACAAGCTTTTCAATTGCTTAAGG
Source organism: Parsonsia alboflavescens (assembly GCA_028571225.1). Lineage (NCBI taxonomy): Eukaryota > Viridiplantae > Streptophyta > Magnoliopsida > Gentianales > Apocynaceae > Parsonsia > Parsonsia alboflavescens. Next base: position 10,358 of record JAOXNR010053244.1, read on the forward strand.
CTAAACTTGCATGTGCCCCCATTATTCTTTTACCTGATTTCTCTAAAATGTTTGAAATGGAATGTGATGCATCGGGAGTGGGGATAGGAACTATTTTAATGCAAGAGGGTAGGCCAACAGCATACTTTAGTGAGAAGCTCAATGTTGCTACTTTGAATTACTCCACTTATGACAAAGAACTCTTTACTTTGGTTAGGTCATTATGCAATTAGCAACATTATCTATAGCCAAGGGAGTTCGTGATTCACATCGATCATGAATCCCTTAAGCACTTGAATGGACAAACAAAGTTGAGCAAAAGACATGTTAAATGGGTAGAGTTCATAGAGATGTTCCAATCTGTGATCACGTACAAGCAAGATAAAGAAAACATTATGACGGATGCACTCTCTAGGAGGTATACATTGATTTCTACCCTTGGTGCTAATTTGCTTAGTTTTGAGCTAATTAAGGAGTTGTATATTGATGATGATGATTTCAAAGTTATGTTTATTGCTTGTGAGAAAGGTGTGCATGATAAGTTCTATTTGCCAAATGGCCATATGTTCAGTGAAAATAAGCTTTGTGTGCCTAAATGTTCATTGAGGAAATTGTTTGTCATTGAGAGTCATGGAGGAGGCCTAATGGGACATTGTGGCATCTCAAAGACTTTGAGCATATTGCAAGAACACTTTTATTGGCCTCATATGAAAAGAGATGTAGTGAATGTGTATGAAAATTGCATTGTTTATAAGATGGCCAAATCTACTCTTAAATCACATGGTCTATATATGCCTTTGCCTATACCTAATGCGCTTTGGGAAGATGTATCTACGGATTTTGTGCTTGGATTGCCTAGGACTAGGAGGAGTAAAGATTCAATTCTTGTGGTAGTTGATAGATTTTCAAAGACGGCTCACTTCATTGCATGCTCTAAAGTTGATGATACTCACAATGTGGCTAACTTGTTTGTTAAAGAAATTGTTAGATTACATGGCATTTCAAAAACCATTGTGAGTGATAGAGATATAAAGTTTTTAAGTTTCATTTGGAAAGTCCTTTGGGGAAATTGGGAGCTAAATTGCTGTTTTTGACTGCTTGTCATACTCAAACAGATGGCCAAACGGAGGTAGTTAATAGGACCTTGGGTACTATGCTTAGGGCCATCATCAAAAGGAATTTGAAGTCTTGGGAAGATTGCTTACCATTCATTGAATTTGCTTATAATAGATGTGAGCATTCTTCTACTCATTTTTTTCCTTTTGAGTTGGTGTGTGGTTTTAATCCTTTAACTACTCTAGATTTAACCCCTTTACCTTTGGGTGAAGTACATAGTCAAATGGCAAGCGGAAAGTGGATTTTGTGAAGCAAAAGCAAGAATATGCTAAGGAGACCATTCAATTGCAAAACCTACGCCATGCCAAGCAACACAACAAAGGTAGAAGGCCTATGAGATTTGTAGTGGGAGGTTAAGTGTTGATTCACCTAAGGAAAGAAAGATTTCCACAAGCTAGGAGGACTAAACTTGATCGAAGAGGAGATGGTCCCTTCCAAATCATTGAAAGGACAAATGACAGTGAATACAAAGTTGTTCTTCAAGGTAAATATTAAGTTAGCTCAACTTTTAATGTTAGTGATCTCTCTCCTTTTGATGTCTATGATCAAGATTCAAGGATGAATCCTTTTGAGGAGGGGGGTATGATAAAGATCAAGCTCCAACAATGCCTCTGGGACCGATTACTAGAGCAAGGGCATCAAGGATGAAGAGGTCATTGGTGGCCTTCATACAAAATCAAGGGGAATTACTTGATTTTGAAGTCATCTTTAAGGAGACAAGAAAGGATTATAACTTGTGGGTGATTCAAGGCCTTGAGGATGATGATGGCATTGGAGTCCTTAAAGGTCAAGTTGGGAAGCCTAGGAACTCTTGGAATGAAGTTAGCACAACGCAAAATGAGTTTGGCTCAAAGATAGCATGAGAGGGCACCGAATTGCCTGAGCAAAAGCCATCCGATGCTCTATAGTGACAAAGTCGACTCCTAATGGGAGCACCGATGCTCACAGGACGAAATTCCAGTTGCAATCCCACCATCCCATCTAATACTTCCCTTTCCCGAGCCGGCGTTGGGTTAGCCTTCCTCTACACACCCATATGTGATGTTTTCTAGAATTTTATTAACTTTCCTTCATTCCTTTTGGTCTTTTGACCATTTCTAAGACTTGTTTTGGGTTTCTTACTACCTACACTATATATAGTCTCTTATATGTAATTGCAAGACAGCATCTTTTGACAAACAACTATTCCATTGGAATCAATCCAAATTCAAGATCAAACATGATCTTTTTATGAGTGTTCTTAGAATTCCTCTTAGGATTATTAGTCCACTACACCTTGGGCTTTCAATTACTTTGGGTGAGGTATTAAATAGTCTTTACGAATCAAGAGGTTGGTTATTATATATTATCCTATAAAGGTTAATCTAATCCCCCACATGAATCTTTAATGAGTCATTCATTACTTTGATTGATTTCTTGCTTGTACGACTGTTATTACATTCAAGACATCACATTAGGTATTCGGGACTTAAAGCAACAACGAAGCTTCCACTCCCAAATCGAGCTTCGTAGCTGCATCGACATCACCAATCAACATAGCATGTAGAGAAAAATTTTGCTCTTTGATTAAGAGTGGTATTCGGGACCTGAAGTTGAAGGGAACTGAATCCCGAATCCACGAGGATGCAAGATCCAGTGTCCTAGGATTTTAAAAATAATTTCTCACATAAGAGGATGAGAACGATAGCTTTTCGATGATTTGCGGAGATCTTGTCCTGCGGAATGAATCTAGACGTCTTAATTTACTATGCAAAAAATCTTCTAATCTATTCCCTATCTGTCTGGGTGAACAGAAGGAAAATAGAAGATGGAGAATTTCTTTGAGTGGAGTGGAGGAAAACAGACATTCTGTAATTTTTCTGCAAAGAGAAAAATTACGCCTGTACTAATTTAATTTTTCTAGGGTTTTTCAGAATTTTCTCACTGTTCTAGTTATTACATGATTTATAAATAATCAATTAAAATATCTCAATTAGAAATATGGATTTTCTAAGGGCAAGAGCCCAACAGCCTAACAATCCTTTTATTTAATTAAAGGTCCAATAATTATTCATTGGATCATGGATCCAATATAATTATTCTGACCCTTTAATTAAAACCCAATATTTATTTTTATTCTCAACCCATCAAATAATTAATCTCATGGACCTAAGTACAAATTAATTATAAGACTAATAAAAATAAATCCATTTCATTATTTTATTCAAGGACAATAATAATTAATCTTATAGACTTAAGTCCAAATTAATTATAATACTAAATAAAATAACTAATTAATTTTTATTCAGGCCTAAATAATTAATTTCAAGGATTAATTAAATCCTCAATTAATTATTAATGCTATCTACAATAAAAGTAATTCATTCTCCGATCTCCAATTTAAGAATGATATAAAATCATTCATGCTCAATAGTGTTAGATTAGGGACCTTAAGACATAATGTTTATGACTCTATAAAATGACCAAAATACCATTACAACATAGTAGTAATTAACTTAGTCATTCTAAACACCTTCTATTACCACCATAAGAAGATGATGTACTCCTTAATACATTGCTATAGAAACAGAAGGCTTGTTGAGATATTCTCAACCCCTTAGTCTTTGACCTACAGGTGTAACGACATATTTGCCCTTCTATGTAACACCCACTATTGAGCCTAGGTCTTGAATATTATCACCTTACTCAATAGCATCTACCATCCTTAGGTATCTAGTTCTATTACCATTGAATCACAATAAATACTCACTAGAAGAATATTTAGTACAACAACAATTGTACTACCTAGGCATCGGGTTCAGCGATCCAACTAAGAACAATAGACAAGGGGCCGATTAACCCATCTCATAAATGAAATGACATAAAGACCCTATTGTATGAGTTTGTCTTAACTAACTAACTCTAAGTTCCTAACATACAAGGCTATTGATCTCCATAATGAGATCTCACTCATAGCATATCAAAGCACAGGGAACTATCTTCACCAGACCACCGACCCATACTCATATCATGGGGACATGTCCACGCAGGAGCAAAAATGATATTAGTCATCTCTTCTTTGATAGTACCTTTATAGAACAATCACTGAATGGTCCTGTTCTACACATACAAAATGTGCTAACACATAGTCCGGGAGCACTACCCAATGACT
>JAOXNR010053245.1:0-14601 GCA_028571225.1 Parsonsia alboflavescens
TCTAAAGGTACTATCAAAGAAGAGAGAACTAATATCACTGTTGCTACTGCGTGGACATGTCCCCATGACATGAGTATTCATCTACTCCTTTGGAACCTTGATGTAGAGTTTGAAGTTTTAGAGTTCTCTATGGTAGTAGGCTGGAACAAATCTTTTCCTGATGACTGTTTTGAGATCGTTCCATGATGCTATAGGTGGTTCCCGAACTCTTCTTTTGGTGATGGTCAATCGTTCCTACCAAGTAAGTGCATAATCTGAAAATTCCACAATCGCTGGCTTCACCTTCTTAGCCTCCGAATAGTCATAACAATCAAATACATGCTCTACTTTGCCTTCTCAAGTAAGATACGCTTTTGGATCATGACCTCCTTTGAATGATTGAACACTTAACTTAATCATTCCCATGCTAACATCCCTTCTTCTTGGTTCTTGGTACTCCTCTTCTTGTTGTTGTTCCCAAGGGTCCTCTTCCTCATTGAGAACATCCTCAAATTGATCTTGGAGTACCCTTCCTCTTTGTTGTCCTTCTTGCACTTGTCCTTTTTGCATCTATCCTCCCCTTCCTCTACCTCCTTGTTGAATTGGGTTTCTCACTACTTGTTCGGGAGTTGTTTCAAAAGTATTCACCCTTTCTTCAACTCTATTGAGCCTGGTACCAAAATCCATTTTTATTGATTCCATATCTTGTCTGAGTCATCCAAACTCTCGGGTCATTCATTGTAACACATCATTAATAGAAGACAATGAAACATTGCCCTCCTCTATATTGGAGGCAATAGATGCACTTGTTCCTTCTCTAGACATGATTGTACCTGCAATTTAAAGACACAAAAACAGGGGAATTAAGTATATCCTCACAGTCCACTCTTGTATCACTCTTGTTTTAGGCTTTTTCTCTCTCTAATGTGTTCACCCCCTTACACCTTTTACCTCTCTTAGCTCTTCTTCAAGTTCTTAATGTGACTTCAAGAGTAGACAATTACTCAACAAGGCAATCAATTCAAACATCAAGAACTTAAAACAAATAGTTCATATCTTGCAATATATAAGATTCAAAGAGATAAGAGTTTCAAAGATAATGGTCAATGAACATATGACAAATGATCAAACACTTAGAATTCAAGGAGAATAGATGAAAGGCAATTTATCAAACACCTTGAGGTCAAAGAGTTTGTGATCCAAATTTTCAGCAATTTCAATTGATCAAATGTCCCAATATCAAATTTCCAATACGCAAAAAATGGCAATTCAATATAGTATATCACAACTCACGCTCTACCTATGAATTTGATCAACATATCAATAGAATTCAACTTCAAAATTTGCACCTCAACCTCAATTTCGAATTTTTTGTAATTTTTTTGACAAGTTTTTTTTTTGAATTTCCTACTTTGGAGATCTTTGATCTCTCTTTTTTGTGTTTTTTGTTTTTGTAGAGATGGTAGAAGACGTAGAATCAGCAAAGAAATTGAATTGGCCTTGATTTTTGGTCTTGACACAATTCCACAATTCACAATAGATCACAAGAGAAGAAGTAGGATTAATGGAAAAGAACAAACACAAAAACAGTCATAGATCTCAAATTTTCAAAGAAACAAATAAGATCTATACACTAAACAAGAAAGCAATTAAAGATGGGCAACCCTCTTGATGAAAAACCGATGCTCTAATACCGAAGAGATGATGTGATCTCAAATTTGAAGGAACCCTTCCTTCTTCATTCAAAAATCAGCATACCGAATTTGAGATCCACCCCAGACTTCAACCAGAGGTTCAAGCTAGAACTATTCACCATAATGTCCCACAATATGTTCTAATGGATTGAATTCCCAATTCAATTTCAATTAGCCTAGCCAAGTATTGAAGATCTCTAAAGCTTCACTAAGAACCCTAGAAGAGCCTTAAGATGAACACTCAAGAAAAGTTGTATATGATAAAAAAGGATTCTCTCAAATTGACTAAAATGTGTTTGTAGAATAATATGTCTTGCAAATTACAAATAGAGATCTAATTTATAGTCTCATCACTAAGAAACCCTAGGAATGATTAGAGACTTGTTTAATCATCTAAACTAGCTTAAAAAATAAAGGAAAGTCATTAAAAACAAGTGCAATCGTCCAAAACAAGTCAAGATCGCATTGTGGCCAAAACAGAGTGCTGCTGTTCAACGCCCGCTCCAAATATGTCTAGCATCAGATGCATAGCCGGATGGATATTGGAAATTCATGTGGTCATCTAGTGCTGTTATCTGGCACCAGATAGGAAGATAGGGAGCACCTGATGGTGCTCAGCCGCACCATCTAGTGCTTGTTTGTGCCGTCTCCGCCCTACGCCCATTTTGCACCTTACCAACTTCTTCCCAAGCCCTCCAAGGCTCTTGAACTTCATTCCCAAAGGCCCCAAGGGCTTGTTCCTTGATTATACAACCCTCTTTGAACTCTTCTATCTCCCACAAGTTGAACTCCTTCCTTGGCTCTTCAATCTTTAATGGTTGCTCTTCAAAGATAGTTGAGAAATCAACCATCTCTTCTCTCCTTTGAAAACATGTAATCAATGCTTGCCTCAACTTGGAAGCTCTAGCTCTCATAATTGGTTTGAAAGGTATCATAGGTGTTGGATCTCCATCATGGGATTTGGTGGTATCCCTTATATGCATCCAAGAAGCACAACCATTGGTATCCAATTGTTGAGTCCACCATTTGATCGATACTTGGGAGTGGGTAGGAGTCCTTTTGGCAGTATTTGTTTGTGGTAAAATCCACACATATTCTCCGTCCCTTCCTTCTTTGGTACTGCCACTAGGTTGGCCAACCATTCTGGGTATACCACCTTTTTCAGGATTCCCGCACCCAGAAGAGCTTGGACATCTCACGCTATGACCTCGTTTTGCTTAGAGGCAAAGGTCCTTTTCTTTTGCTTTAATGGCTTAACCCCTGGCTTGAGTCCGACCTTGTGTTCTGCAATCCTTTTGCCCACCCCTTCGAGGTCGCTGGGTTACGAAGTGAAGACCTTCAGGTATTCTTGAAGTTAGTCCACAAGCTTCCCTTTAATTTTAGGGGGTTACTGCTCTCCTACTTTTATCCCTTTCTCAGGGAATTTTGGGTTGAGGAACTCCCTTTCTCCTTTACTGGCTGCTTGAATTCTGAAATCATCGTTCCCTTTTGGGAGGTAGATGCAGTCTTCCTGCTTGAGCTCGGCTGAGCTGTCTTCAGTGAGGTAACATTCTGCAACGAGCTGTATGTCTCCTTCTAGGACTATCTAGGTATCTCCAACCTGTATCTTCATGCGATAGTTCAACCAAGAGATTTTTGCTCTCAGGTCCATGACTCCCCTTCTAACCAGGATTGCATTGTAGGTTCCGGGGGCTTGGACGACCATCCATTCCATGATCTCGATGACTTCCTTATCCTTTACACGGACTGTAGTTGGGATTTACAGAATTCCATCTGCATAGGTCGTATTGGCATTATAACTAGTCAGAGCGGTGTCCATCCTTTCCAACGAGCTAATGTGTATACCCATCTGATCAAATGCCTTTTGGTACAGGACATTCATAGCATTCCTGGTGTCTACGAATATCTTGCGCACCATGAAATCTCCAATCTGGAAAGAAACTGTTAGGGGTTCTGAGTCTTCCCCTCGAGCTCGTTTTGACCTCCTCCCGATGGCATTTATTTCACCGACTGGAGGTCGCTGATTGTGCAGGGCTGCTGGAAGTGCATTAGCGGGGCCCGTGTTCCTAGCCGGGAGCTCTTGCAGGTGACCCTCCTTCACCAATCCCCGTGAGATGACCATGGTCTTTGTGGGAATGGCAGAACTTGGAAGGGTCTCTTTTGGCCAAAGGACTTTTGAGAGGTTTTGGTGACTTCAGGAGACCTCTCTTTTCCATGACCACCAAGATTTCGGCTCGTGAGGTCTTGAGGGGGGCGGTCACAAGGTCTGGGATGGTCTTTCTTTTCTTGTCTGAGGTCCCTCCCTTCTTGTATAGGTCCTTCTTATCCCTTTTTGAGGTCTAAAGGCTCTTTAGATGCCCCTTGTTGTCTTTTTCCTTAGCTGAGGCAAAAAGTAGGGATTTTCTTCTAGACTGATGTCTCTTCAACCTTTATCAATTTCCCCAAGAGGGACTATAGCTCCCTTATGGTTTTTACTAGCTCCTTTGCCAATCTGAGGGCCACTTACCCCCTTGCTATCCTTGCTTGAAGGTAGTGACGTAGATGGCATCGTTCTTTTGCTTGATCTCTACTACCTCATCATTGAAGCGACTACAGTAACTTCTTGTCCTCTCTCCAAACTTTTGTTTGATGTTGAAGAGGTCATTGATGTCTTTCTCACAACTTTTGCTGCTCTGATAATTTTTCAGAAACAACTGCTTCAGCTGTGTCCAGCTTGAGAGACTTGCTTCTGGGATGCCTTTAAACCAGGACTGGGCCTTCCTGGTCAGTGCTGACTAGAAGGCTCTGCCTTAGACGTGGTCAAATGATGCAGGACGATTTTTGAATCATCCTCAATTATCTGACAACAACCGAACAGGAAAAAGAAATAGAGGATGTTTTGCGCGATCACTCACAATTTTGGCCTAACTTGAATTTCAATTCAAAACCAAAAGTAAAAGAAAAGGAATTCAATTCCTAGACGAATGTCGAAAAACAAAGCTTCTTTTTTAAAACTAAGACAAAACGAAATATTTATAACCTAAATCTATCCTAACCCTAATCGGAATTAATTAAAAGAATCCTAATCGGATTTAAACAAAAGAATCCTAATCTGATTGAAAAATAATAATAATAATACGAAAAACATAAAGATGCCCGAAAAACCCATCAAGATTGCCCTCAAGCTTGAATTCGCACCTGAGAAGGATTCCTTTTCCTCGATCATATACTAAAAAAGTCCGCTTTGCTCCTCCTAGTTATCACTAATGAATGCAACTGGTCTTCCGTTTTAGTTAAATTCTCCCCCAATCCCTGTCTTTAAAGCATCACAAATGACTTTGAAAACCTTGTTGAAATCCAGAAGAATCCCATCTTCGGTCACAACATACCCTAGAAATACATGTTTGTCCTCTTTAGGAAAATCTTCAATCTCATCATCTACATAAAATTGCTAAAGCTTTAGTTGTACTTCATCGGACTCTGAGGCGGACTGTGATGTGGGCCCATATTGGAGTAGCATGAGAGACCGAGATGGTTCCGACACTGGGGGCTCTAGGAAAGTAGATGGAGTTTTAAAATCGTCATCATCATCATCCTCTTGAATTTCATGACAAGCAGGTCCGCTAGTAGGTCTTTTAACTGAATGGGAATTTCCATTCAGTGACAGGTTGAGAACTGACTCTTGCTGGGGTTGCGAACCAAGGTCAAAATCGAGCTCCTTTTTTATTAGTATATCTTCAACATTGCGGACTTAACCTTTTTCATTGCCGCCAATACCTCCACGTTCTTGTCGAGATTGAAAATAATTTAGAGCTTCTAATTGTGCCGTCAGGACTTGTAACAACTCCATCACATCATGAAGATAAGGTTCCTTGTTGTTTCGCTCCATTCTGACAAAATTTTTGAAATTCTGACAAATTTTCGAAATTCTGTTACCAAGTTTAATTCGGATGACTAGTAAAATTGATGAACATTCGCGGAAGAGTGACGGTGAACAGTGCCAAGGAATAGTGCGACGGCAAAAATTTCATAAAACTTTCAGAAACTCTAACTTTGGATGATCTAAAATCAAGGCTCTGATACCAAGTTGATGCAGGATGATTTTTGAATCGTCCGCAATTTTCTGACAACAACAGAACGGGAAAAAGAAACAGGGGATGTTTTGCCTGATCACTCACGATTTTGGGATGTTTTGCATGATCACTCACAATTTTGGCCTAAATTGAATTGCAATTCAAAACCAAAAGTAAAAGAGAAGGATTCGATTCCTAGAATAATGTCGAAAAACAAAGCTTCTTTCTTAAAACTAAGATAAAACAAAATATTTATAACATGAATCTATCCTAACACTAATTGGAATTAATTAAAAGAATCCTAATCGGGTTTAAACAAAAGAATCCTAATCTGATTCAGAAATAATAATAATAATAATCCAAGAAACCCATCAAGACGTCCCCCGATGGCCGAATAACGTCATAGTCAAGTTTCATTGGGCCATCTCCAATTGCCCAGTCAAGTTTTAGCCTATTCTGAGATAATTGGGCCGGGCCGCATCTTGAGGTAGAGGAGCCGCATCTTGAGGTAGAGGATCCGCATCAGTTCTTGAGTTGGATCGGTTTGGATGTCCACATCATCATGGTACTCGAACATCTCCATATAGGACACATATTTGTCTATCTGTAGTGCCATCATATTTAGCCTCCACTTGTGGGGCTTTAAACCCTTGCAACATTCTAGTAGTCAAGATACTACGGACAAATGGTGAGAGCTCTGAAAGATCCACACCACTTTGTGTCTCTTGATCTCTGTTTCCTTGCTGATTGGCTGGGGGAGTGGCTGTCCTCAGTGGATTGGGGGGCTACCTGACGTAGGCGGAATTATGGAAGGCTAACAATTCTTCCCTGTAATAAACTTCACTCGAAAGTTGTCGCAGGAAAAGAAATTCAACAACAAAATTACAATGTTCCTGAAGAAACTCGAGAAAAGATATAATATTGAACAACGTCAAAAACAACAAAAAGCTGCCTCTTCCCAAAGAGAAACCGCCCTTAAATAATCTAATCAAAACCTAAACCTATTCGGAACATTAGACCTAGGCTTATTCTGAAGAAATAACAAAATTACAAAAAAAAAAACCCTAAAAATAACAAATTACTAAAATGGCCATAAAAACACAAAAAAGCCCGAAACTCCATCAAGAAGAGTCCGAATGGCCAAAAAAGGCCCTGCATCATAGCGTAGCAATGCCTATTGATCGTTAGGTCATTTCGGGTCACGCAATCAAATTTGAGGTCTATCTGAGCTCAGGACAGCCACCTCAGGAATCATGCTGACATCATCGAACAGGCCTCGTACTCCCTGTAGTGACTTGGACCTATGCAGACTACTCGTCGTGGGCTTGGCTGGTGTAACTGGCCCCTGTTCCTCTTGGTTATTCTCTTTATCCAGCTCTACGTCAAACTCCCCCTCTTCCGAAGAGTTTGCCCTAAAACTCGAATTGTCTCCATGGAAACGAGACAAATGCTGCACATTAAAAACAGTAGAAATACTAAGATCATCTGGCAGCTAGAGCCTGCAAGCATTAACTCCCAACTTTTCCAAAATCTGACAAGGGCTGATCTTCCGATCTTTAAGCTTATGATACGTGCCCAACAGAAATCGTTCTTTCGTCAATGTCACCCACACCAGGTCTCCAACCTCAAACCGCACATCCCTGAGAGTCTGATCCACATATTCTTTGTAACTAGCATAGATGCGTTCCAAGTTGGACCTGACGGTCGCATGAACTTGCTGCAAATCAACTAGCCGCTATTCAACTTTCTTGGAAGTAGTGTCAGAATCCGGTATTGCACGATCAATCGGACTCCTTGGATTCCTGCCATACACAATCTGAAAGGGGGAATACTAAGTAGACCGATTAGTCGAACAATTGAATTCAAACTCAATCTTGGGAAGAAAAGAATTCCAAGTTCCAAATGTCTTGACCTGCGCCTAGAGCATATTTCCCAGCTTGCGATTTACTACTTCGGGCTCCCATCCGTCTGAGGATGATAAGGACTACTGAACTTCAATGTCGTCTCCAACTTCTTCCAAAGTTCTCACTAGAAATGGCCCATGATCTTAGTGTCCCTATCAGACAAAATGGACCTGGGTAAGCCGAACCGCCTAACTACCTCGCCAAAGTATAAATCAGCGATCCTGCTAGCATCCATAGTCGATTTACAAGCCATAAATACTGCCATTTTACTGAAACGGTTGACCACAACTAATTTACTGTCAAATCCCCATTATGTTCGCGGCAATCCTAACACGAAGTCCATGGACACATCCCCCCAAGGCTTGTTTGGAATCAGCATTGGAGTATATAACCCTTGATTGCTGTTACTCCCTTTTGATACTTGGCAAATTCTGCATCTCTTTACAAAATTCTGAGCACTTTTGTCAATACCAGGTCAATAGAATCGCTCCTCAATCAGGCCTGCTATCTTATCCTTGCCAAAGTGGCCTTGAGCATGCAATTCTTGGATAATTAAAAGACGTAATGATGTATCAGGAATGCACAAGCAAATACCTCGGAAAAGATACCCATCATGGAGCACGAAATCGCTCCTTCGTTGCTGCTCCACATCTTGAACTACTCCTCCGAAGTCAGCATGATTCTGCAAATCCTCACGCAAGCTTTCGAACCCCAAAGTGACAAGCTTCATCATAGTAAGCAAGGAATGACTTCTACTCAAAGCATCCACAACCTTATTCATAACACCCAACTTGTGCTTGGGGGTGAAAATGAATTCCAGCAGCATAGTTATCCACTTGGCATGTCGGTCATGAAGTTTGTGCTGTCCCTGAAGAAACTTCAAAGCTTGATGGTCTGAATAGAGCAGGAACTGCCTTTGAATGAGGTAATGTCGTCAGTGCTGAAGTGTTAGCACAATAGCATAGAACTTAACATCATAAACTGAATAATTCAGTTTAGCTCCGCTTAGGTTCTCTCCGAAAAGTGCAACAAGCCTCCCTTCCTAGCTCAAGATAGCTCCAATTCCAACCTTTGAAGCGTCACAATCAACCTCAAAGATCTTCTCAAAATTTGGTATTGCTAGCACAAGTGCTCTAGTAAGTTTGTCTTTGATCACTTCAAATGCTCGTTGTGCTTCTTCTATCCACACGAATTCCTTCGCGTTGTACAGATCTGTCAAAGGAGCCATGAGCACACAGAAACGCTGGTAGAAACTAGCCAACCCATGAAAGGACCTAACTACCGTAACACTTGGTGGTATCGGCCATTCCCGGACAGCCTGCACTTTTGCCTCTTCAGGATGAATTCCCCTTGCCAAAACTACAAACCCCAGAAAAACTAGACTATCCGTAAACTACACGCACTTCTTACGGTTGGCATACAAGCTGTGCTCGCTTATTATTGCCAGAATTAGCCGCAAATGCGGCAAGTGTTTATCCTCCGTTCGACTATACTCCAGTATGTCATTGAAATAAACCACAACAAAACTATTCAAGAAAGGTTGCAATACCTGATTCATGACTCTCATGAATGTGCTTGGCATTCGAGAGACGATATGGCATAACGACCCATTCGAAAAGCCCATCTTTAGTGTGGAAAGCTATCTTCCATTCATCTTCTGGCTTGATCCATATCTGATGGTAGCCACTCTTTAAATCAATTTTCAAAAAGACTATTGCCCCACTAAGCTGGGCCAGTATATCATCAAGTCTTGGGATAGGAAAGTGATACTTAACCATGATGTGGTTTATGGCTTGGCTATCAACGCACATCCTCCAGCTATCGTCCTTTTTTGGCACCAATAAAGCTAGTAAAGCACAGGGACTGATACTCTCTCAAATATATCCCTTGTCAAGCAACTCAGTAACTGGGCGACTCAATTTGTCATGAGAGTCTATAATGGGCTTTGTTTAGTAGAATGGATCCCGGAACTAAATCAATTTGATGTCATATATCACGCATAGGTGGTAGGCCTGATGGCAAATCTTCTGGAAGCAAATATTCAAAATCTTTCAGAACTCCTCTCACTCTTTCTGGCACTGCAATTTCCTCTTTCGTATCTGTCATAACTACCAACGTAGTCGACAATAAAACAAAACTAACCTCGGCTTCCCCAACATCTTCTTCGAACTCCTTATGGGCAAGCAAATGATGGTCTTCTTTCCCTCCTTAAAGTTGTCTCGCATTGGTTGCAACACTACCTTCTTAATGGTGCAACGGGTGCTGAATATGTTCTGACCCTTCCAATCCTCATTGGCTTTAGATGCTAAACAAATTCGTTGTAAAACCAGGCAGTCTCCTTGGACATTTTCCAGCGCAACCACACACTCCTTTCTTTCTTCTAACTCATCAACAACTTCCTCACCTACAAATTCCCCTTCTGCGCCATTTTAGATCAACAACTAAGATCGAACCCTGGGACACTCGTAGGCATAATGTCCTTTCTACTGACAACGATGACAAATGACATTCACCTTATTGGTTGGTGGACGGTTTTGAACTTGCCCCAATCCCGGATTCAATTGCACTGTTGTTCGCCCGTGTTGGGTGAACGGATTAAAAGCTATGGACGAAGAAGAACATGCCGCCGTCATGTTTTGGGGAGGACTGGAAAACCCTCGACCAAATGTCATACTTCTTCTACCAACCCTAGCCAAGCTCCTTTCTACCACTTTAGCCATCTTTTGTGTGTCGGTGATATTCACAAAGGTGTGTACCTACAGGGCATCTTGAATTGCTGGTCGAAGGCCATGCAAGTAACGTGCCATGAGCAGCTCTTGGTCTCACGAAGCTAGTTCCTTGCAACCATCAGATAGAATTCCAACGTGTACCCCTCTACACTACTCGCACTCGGCGTCAAACTCTGCAAATTCTAAAAGAGTGTCTGACGATAATTGAAAGGAAAAAACTCTTGGCACATCTCCCTTTTCAGCTTGGACAAATCATCCATGACAGGAAGGCCGTCAAAATAGCGCTGATAACAAAGGATTGCCACCATGCTGCAGCCTTGTCCTTAAACTGAATTGCAACCAATGCTTCCTTCTTGTTGGCCGGGACCTCTTCCAACTTGAAACCCTACATCCCATCGTGGTACATAAGGCTAGTGATCAAAAACCCTAGGAGGCTGATTTCCACCGCCTCTTCCGGAGCCACCTCTTCCAAACCTTGGGAAAACCCTAGGCGGCTGTTCGAATTCCTCATCAACGTCGTCCCCTTGTTTTTCTTGCCTTCCAGTGGGTTCTTGTTGTACAGGTCATTTGTTCACTACGAACTACTGCATCATCCGATTCAAAGTCTTCATTTGTTGATTCTGATTCTCCAAGATCTGCTGCATGGCTCGATCACGATCTTCCCTCTCATTCGCTTGTGATTCGGACCCAAAGCAAGTACAAGAGCATGATCAAGATTATTTGATAATTTTATTTCCTTATTTTTTATTGTTTTCTTCCTGAGTTTTGTTTCCTAGTCTGATTAGGAACACATAACTTAGCTATTAGTAGTTTACTTGGTTTCTATTTCCTAGTCTGATTAGGAACGTAGAACTTCTAGTAATATAAATAAGGATGAATGCCTAAGAGCTAGGCATAGAATCTGCTATCAATAATATTTCAGAGTTTTATATCTTTCCTTGTGAACTCAAGGTTTTGTTCTTTCTTTCTTCGTCCTTTAACTACTTTAGATTGAAGTTTGATTATAGGAGAAGAATCCTATTTTTTTGTTTTGATTTTCTGACATGTTCAGAAGTCAGATCTTCGAAAAGCTTCAAACTTTAACAAGTTATCCAAAGTTTGAGTTTTCCAAAACTATTGTCGTCACTGTTCACCGATACTATTCATTGGTACTGTTCATCCGAACTAAAAGTTATGATTTCTCTTGAGTTCCTGTTATTAGGTTTCTTCTAGAATTCCTTAATCCTTAACAGACCACATCCGTTTGCGTCAGTTGGTATCAGAGCCGAGATCCACCATGTCAGGTAGAAACATCGATCCGACTATGGCTGCAATTTTGGATGAATTGCGTAGAAGCAGAGAATCGCAAGAAAGCGAAAGGGAAAAGTATGACTGAACCATGCAGCAGATGCTGGAAAACCAGAATCAACCGATGCAAACCTTAAAGCAGATGATGCGGTGACAATCAGCACTCTAGCAACCATCCCTTTCACTAGAACCCGTGGGAAGACTTCTAAGAAAGAGGAACTTGAGTTTTGAAGAGGGGCTTCAAGTGCCTAAAAACAGTCATCATCTTAAGAAAGAAAGAAAGCCGGAAGAAGGAAAATCGGTTCTTTGTACGGTGGAAAAGGAACCTAATGTGGTGGTTGAGAGTAAGGCCCTAGTGAAAGCAGAGGTGTCGAAAATTTCCGTTATGCCTAAAAGGGAAGATGAGGAAACTGGTCCATTCGGCCCTGAAGATTTTAACTTTGCTTGTGGAATAGGTCCAGTTCATGAGCCAAATTTTCAGGCTAGTGGTTCATATGATGATAGGAGGTTTATAGATGAAAGATTGCCCAAAGATAATGTTTACCCAACGGGCGGCTTTCACCGGGATATACTGGAAAGGGAGAACTCTTCACCACCACCAGTTTTGTGGAATCGGTTAGGCAGGAGATCCTACGATGATGAATATCCTCCAGAGAGGGATGCACGGCGTCATGAAAACCCATATGTGGATTCATATGAAATGGATTCTCGTAATGTGGATCACTACCCCTATCACGGATTTGACAGGCCAGCTAGGAATGGGGACCATGACCTTGATGATTATGGGTATGATGACTATGACTTGAGGACTCGTATTTCTCATCAAAGAAGAGAGGATAACTGTGAGAGAGATTACAATTATGGTAGACATAGTTATGATTCTGATTATGAGTGGAGCATGAGAGATGGAAACTAGAGAACATGTGATTCCCCTAACCATGATAAGAGAGATTTGAGTCGAGAAAGGGATCAAAGTCCATATAGAAAGCATGATCACTCACGCTCTCGATCTTGATCTCAAAGGAGGGATGATCACCTCAAGTCAAGATCTCCTCAAGTCGAAGTCATATTAGAAGTCACAGGGAGAACAGTTATGATGAAGGTCGATATGAGAGAACTGAAAAGCAGAGGGACCGTGAAGATAAACATCAACATGAGCATTACTTTGTGGCTCCATCAGCTATTATTGTAGTGAAGGGTCTCTCTCAGAAGACTACAGAAGAAGATTTATACCCGATACTTGCTGAATAGGAACCCCTTTGTCCTGTCCATGTGATCAAAGAACGTAACTCTGGCGCCTCTCGAGGATTTGAGTTTATTGATTTCCCTTCTGTTTGTGCTGCACAAGCAGTGATGGATAAGCTGGGAGAAGTTGGGACGCAATGCTTACAAGCTCGAGCTACTAGAAGGCCACAGTATCTCCAATGTGTTCAATGTGCAACATCTTTCTCTCTTCCATGGAGACACGCGAGCTTGAGGACAAGCTCTCTTCAAGAGGGGGAGCCTAACTTAGAGCAAGTAGATGAGCATGATCAAGATTATTTAATAATTTTATTTCCTTAATTAGATAGAATTTTATTTAGAAACTTGTTTTATTTTTTTATTGTTTTCTTCCTGATTTTTATTTCCTAGTCTGATTAGGAACACAAAACTTAGCTATTAGTAGTTTACTTAGTTTTTATTTCCATGTCTGATTAGGAACATAGAACTTCTAGTATTATAAATAAGGATGAATGCCTAAGAGCTAGCCATAGAATCTACTATCAATAATATTTTAGAGTTTTATATCTTTCCTTGTGAACTCAATGTTTTGTTCTTTCTTTCTTCGTCCTTTAACTAATTTAGATTGAAGTTTGATTATAGGAGAAGAATCCAATTTTCGTTGTTTTGATTTTCTGACGAGTTCAGAAGCCAGATCTTCGAAAAGTCTCAAACTTTGACAGGTTATCCAAAGTTTGAGTTTTTCAAAACTATTGTCGTCACTGTTCATCAAATACCGTTCTGATGTACTGTTCATCGCATTTACTGTTCATCCGACTTGTTATTAGGTTTCTTCTAGAATTCGTTAATCCTCAACCCACCACATCCGTCTTGGTTAGATTCTCAACCTCCGCAGCTATAGTCGAATCTACATTCCCTCCTGACATCTTGGATCTTTGCTCTGATACCAAATGAAGCAGGCTGGATTATGGAAGGCTAACAATTCTTCCCTGTAATAAACTTCACTCGAAAGTTGTCTTAGGAAAAGAAATTCAAGAACAAAACGATAATGTTCCTGAAGAAACTCGGAAAGAGATATATTATTGAACAACGTCAAAAACAACAAAAGCTGCCTCTTCCAAAAGAGAAATCGCCCTTAAATAACCTCATCAAAACCTAAACCTATTCGGAAAATTAAACCGAGGCTTATTCGAAAGAAATAACGAAATTACAATAAAACCCCCTAAAAACAACATATTATGAAAATGCCCCTAAAAAAAAAAAGCTCGAAACTCTATCAAGACGACTCCGGATGGTCAAAAAATTCCCTGCATCATAGCATAGCAGTGACTATTAATCATTGGGCCATTCCGGGTCACCAGCCGCCTCAGGAATCATGCCCAACATCATCGAACGAGCTGAATTAGGCCGGTATTCCCTACAGTTGCCTGGACCTACATAGACTACTCGTCGTGGGCTTGGCTGGTGTAACTGGTCTCAATTCCCCTTGGTCATTCTCCTTATCCAGCTCTGCGTCACTACCCCTCGAGCGTCCTTAAATGTTGTTTCGATCAGGCTTCGTCGAGGGGGTATCCTTTCTCTAAGAGGAGTTTGCAACGAACTCCCCTACATTTTACGACCAGCATCCTATCTCTGACCTCATGATATGGCAGCTCGGTTGAGCCTGTCTTGTAGGTCATAACCAATTCTGTTGCTTAGGGTTTCTCTAAGGTCGGTCATAGGTTGGATTCTCCCC
>JAOXNR010053246.1:0-14601 GCA_028571225.1 Parsonsia alboflavescens
TAAAAGGAATGTTATAGTGGACGATCAAGCTCAAATTATGGTAGATTTCTATATGTAATTACATAAAGTTGACCATGTGCTGACCACATGAATTATAAAAGAACCCATCATAATTCAACCTCGGTTCCCCATGAAACAACTTAGTTCTCTTCATATTTTTGGATAGAAATGCAAATGAACAATCAAGTTCAAAGTCATTTTTCCTATTTTCTCTGAATTTATGGACCTCTTTGCTCGACCCCTTTCCTAGGTAGTTATTTTCCTCTATTTTTTGATTTTCCAACGGTCAGAAATCTCAGCCTCTCTATCTCTCTAATCTCACTTACTTTCTTTAACGAGGCAAGGTGGCAGTGCCGCCTCTGGTGAATCCTCCACCGGAGGAACGTCCTAATCCATGGGTGAAGAAATCGTTTTCTTCACTTTTTGAAGCTCAACCCTCTACCGAAACAATACCATTAAAGCAGATGCAGTCACATAGAGGTGAGCCAACGTTTTTCTTCTATCTCTAAGAGATGGATCGACTCTCTCTACCGTTCAAGCATATCATCGTTGCAAAGTTTTCACATGGCAAACCATCAATCGAGACTATACGACAAGAATTCAAAACCATTGGCCTGAAGGGTGACTTCTCCAATGGTATGATCGATAGCCACCATATTCTCATTAGAGTCCATATGGAGGAGCATTATTGTTGGCTATTGATGACAGGGGTTTGGAGTCTCAATGGTATCCCCATCTGCATTCTGAAATGGTCACCATATTTCCATGTCAATTTGAAACCCTCGGTTGTTCCAATTTGGACTACTTTTCCAGACCTGCCTATACATTTGTTCAGAAAAGAGATCATCTATTCTTTTGACTCTGCAATTGGCAAAAATCTGAAAGTTGATGCTCCGACAACTAACATGACGTGCCCTAGCGTTGCTAATGTTTGTGTTGTAGTTGATCTACTAAAGAAATTTTTGAAATGGATTTGGGTTGACCAGGCGAAGGATGGATTCTGGCAAGAAATTTCTGTAGCCCTCAAAAGAGGAACAATCAGCATTCAAACACGTACAATGAAGGCTGGAGAGATCATCCAAACTTCCTTGGAATCAAGGAGGAAATTATACTCAAATCCAAAACCAACCTTAGAGAAATCCTCCCCGAGTTTTTACTAAGTCAATCCCCAAGGTCCTCCAAATGCTCCCAATTCTTCACAATCTACCCCGTCTAATTCTACTTTGGAAGAGACGATGAAAACCTTAACCACAACACCATGGCCTTCCAAAAAAACACTCAAACTAGCATCCAAAGCCTTGAAAGACAAATGCACAACTTGCCTCCAAAGTAAACCAACTCAAATCCCAAGGGTCGAAGAGCCTACCGTCACAACCTATCAATCTTCTTGAGAATGCTAGTTCCATGACTTTAAGGAGTGGTAAGGAATTTAAAGATCCTCCATTGAAGTAAAGTACAATTGAAGAGGAAGAGCTAATTGTCGTAGTGAAACCATCTCAAGATTCTTCTCCAAAGGAAGAAGAGAAAAAGAAAGAAACTCAATCCCCTAAGGTATGTCCCCCTTTTCCTTCAAGTCTTGCAGGAAATAAGAAAGAGGAGATGGAAAAGGATACTCTTGAGACATTCTGCAAGGTGGAAGTCGACATCCCGCTCTTAGAGCAATCAAGCAAACTCTAAGGTATGCGAAGTTCTTGAAGGAATTGTGCACAAATAAGAAATAACTAAGAGGAGATGAAAATGTCAGTATGGGGGAGAATATTTCAACAGTTCTTAAAAAGAAACTCCCCAAAAAGCATAAACATCTAGGCATGTTTACTATTCCATTCACAATTGGTAATGTTTGTATAGCTGGATGCATGCTAGATCTAGGAGCATCAATAAATGTCATGCCAATGTCTGTCTACTCTTCTCTTAATCTTGGACCTTTAAAGGATACTAAAGTAGTCATTCAACTTGCTGATAGATCTTGTACATATCCTAAAGGAGTTATTGAAGATGTTTTGGTATAAGTTAATAACTTAGTTTTTCCTGCAGATTTTTATGTCCTAAATATGAATAAGGGTAATAATTTCTCTTCTACTCATTCTCTGATTCTTTTAGGAAGACCTTTCTTGAAAACTAAAAAAACTAAGATAGATGTGCATTATGGAACTTTATCTATGGAATTTGATGGTGAGAAAATCTCTTTCAATATCTTTGATGCAATGAAATACCATTCCGATGAGATGCATGAGCTATTTCATTATGAATAAATGCATGCCATTCCGACTCATAGCATTGATAAGGAAAACATGGATGCGTTATCTTTGAATGTGGACCAAGACAAAATTGACACTGTGAATGACTTGTCTTCATGTGCTATTTCTAATCTTCAGCTTGAATTGCCTATCTCTAAAGATAAGTTGAAGCCTTCTATTGAATGTCTCAAATTACTTGAATTGAAGCCCTTGCCTTCTCATCTTAAATATGCTTATTTAGGTAATAGGAACTCATTGCCTATCATAATTGCTAGTAATTGGACTAAGGATCAAGAAAGCAAATTAGTCAATGTTCTTAGGAATAATGTAACTACAATTGGTTGGACATTGGCTAATATTAATGGGATTAGTCCATCTATATGTATGCATCAGATTTTGTTGGAAGATGAGGCTAAACCTTGCAGAGATGCACGGAGAAGGTTGAATCCACCTATGTTAGAGGTTGTTAAGAAAGAAGTAATAAAGCTTCTTGATGCAGGTATCATCTATCCTATAAATGATTCTCAATGGGTAAATCCCGTATACGTAGTTCCTAAGAAATCTGGAATAACTATTATTGAGAATGATGAACGTAATAAGGTACCAACCAGGGTACAAAGTGGATGGTGGTGTTTGTATTGATATTAGGAAATTGAATGCATCTAATAGGAAAGATCACTTTCCCCTTCCCTTCATTGATCAAATGTTAGAACGTTTAGCAGGAAAATCTCATTACTGTTTTCTAGATGTTTTTTTGGGATATTTCTAGATTGCAATTACCCTTGAGGATCAAGCTAAAACCACAATTGCATGTCCATTTGAAACTTTTGCATATAGAAGAATGCCTTTTGGATTGTGCAATGCACGTGCTACTTTTCAAAGATGCATGATGTCTATTTTCTCTTATTATGTCACTAATATCATTGAAGTTTTATGAATGATTTTACCGTTTATGAAGATACATTTGATGCATGTTTAGAGAATTTAGACCTTATTCTTAAAAGATGTGTTCAATCTAACCTTGTGTTGAATTTTAAAGTGTCACTTTATGGTGGAACAAGGCATTGTTATAGGACATGTGGTTTTAGCGAAAGGACTTGAAGTTGACAAAGCAAAGGTACATGTAATCAAATATCTTCCTTTTCCTTGTAATTTAAAAGAGGTAAGAGGTTTTCTTGGTCATGCTGGTTTTTATAGAAGGTCTATAAAAGACTTTTCTAAAATATCTCAACCTTTGTGTTTACTTCTCCAAAAAGTGTTCCTTTCGATTTTAATGATACTTGCAAGAAAGCTTTTAATGTTTTAAAGTAAACTTTAAATTCTTCACCTCTTATTCAACCACCTAATTGGGATTCGCCTTTTGAGATAATGTGTGATGCTAATGATAAGGTCAAAGAAAGGACAAGGTGTCGTACGTGATTTACTACGCATCAAGGACATTGGATGCTACTCAATGCAATTACATTACTACTGAGAAGGAGCTATTTGCTATTGTTTTTGCATTAGAAAAGTTTTGTTCTTATTTGTTGGGTACTAAAGTAATATCTTTTTCTGATCATGCATCTCTTAGGTACCTCCTCAAGAAGAAGGAATCTAAGCCTATTTTCCTACGCTGGATATTATTACTTCAAGAATCTGACATTGAGAACAGAGATAGAGAAAGAGCTAAGAATTAGGTAGATGTTAATCTAAGTAGGCCAATTTACGAAGGGGAAGTATTTCCAATCTCTGAACTCTTTCCTAAAGAGCATTTATATAAATTTCATGGTTTTCTTCCATGGTATGTTGATATTGTTAATTGTATTGTGACCAAAGAATTGCCATCTAAAATGTCAAGAGCTCAAAAGGATAAGATTAAGAGTGATGTTAAATACTACTTATGGGATGATCCCCACTTGTTTAAAATCTATTCTGACAATGTCATCCATCGTTGTGTGCTTCATAATGAAGTTGCTTTTTGTCACACATATGAAGTAGGAGGTCATTCTGGTCCCAAAAAGACTGCCCACAAAGTTTTGAAATGTGGATTCTATTGACCTAATTTGAATAAAGATGCATATTTGTATTTTAAAGCATACAATGAATGCCAAAGAGTTGGAATCATATCTAGGAGAAATGAGATGCCCTTATCTAATGTTCTTAATCTTGAAATATTTGATTCATAGGGAATTGATTTCATGGGACCTTTTCCATCTTCTTTTGGTAATCTTTACATTTTTCTTGCTATTGACTATGTGACTAAATGGGTAGAAGCTAAAGCTACAGGTACTAATGATGCATAAGTTGTGGTTGATTTTATAAAAGATAACATTTTTAACAAATTTGGCATCCCTAAGGCTATCATAAGTGATAGAGGAACTCATTTTTGTAATAGAGTTGTTGAAGCTTTGTTTAAACATTATCATGTTCAACATAGAGTTGCTACTGCATATCATCCACAAACTAATGGCCACGTTGAAGTTTCTAATAGAGAAATTAAGTCCATTCTTGAAAAAGTTGTCAATCTTAATCAAAAAGATTGTAGTTTACGTTTAGGTGATACTCTATGGGCTTGTAGAACTACATTCGAAACACCCATTGGCCTGTCTTCTTATAGGTTAGTTTATGGTAAAGTTTGTCATCGTCTTGTAGAAATTGAACATAAAGCATTGAGCTATTAAGCAATGCAACTTTGAATTCTCTAATGCTTGTCATCACAGAAAATTGCAAATTCAAGAACTTGAAGAGATAAGGAATGATGCTTATGTTAATGCTTCAATTTTCAAAGAGAAAACGAAAATCTAGCATGATAAATTCTTGTCTCACAAAGAGTTCTTTGTTGGTCAAAAGGCATTGCTTTATATGTCTTGACTGAAGTCATTTCTTGGAAAATTGATGTCAACATGGATTGGTCTGTTTGTTGTCACTATCATTTTGCCACATGGTGCAGTTGAGGTTCGTACTTGAAATGGGTAAAGTTCTCAAGTTCAATAGACATCATCTCAAACCATTCTATGAAGTTTTTGAACCTCATATAATGACTATAATGGACCTTGAGATGCTATCATATGACGAACCTTAAATGGAGGCATAGCGTCGAGCCAAACGAAGTTAACCAAAAGCACTTTGGGAGGCAATCAATAAGATTTCTTAATTTCATTTCTTATTTTCTTTTCATGTAGTAGTTATTTATTAATTTTTATATCTTTAAGATGTAAGCCCATTTCAAATTTTAAGGAAATAATCAAAACGGAACAAAACTAGAAGCAGTGCACAGGACCTAGAGCACGCATCGCACACACCATTCGATGCCAGATAGAGAGCCGAATACACCACAGGATTGCTTATGGAATTTCTAAAAAATGAGGCCAACTTTCATCTAAAGCCAAACACAACACAACCGGCACTAGACAGAACCAAACATTCAAATTTTAGTTTCTTTCCCCTTCTTTACTTTCATCCTCAAATTTGAAAATTTCTCCCTCTCTCTCTCTCAAGACTGAAACCCTACCCTCCTTCCCTCTCAATCCTTCATAAAATCTACCACAAACACCATCCAAAATCCTTCCCTAATAACATTGATTTCATTCCTTATCATCAATCTTCACTTTTCTTTCTCTCTCTTCACCATTCTCACACCCATTTTTACCTCTCAACCATCAATTCCGAAATTCATCGTTGGATGAGCTACTTGATTCAACCAATTTCTAAGAAAGTTTGGTAAATTTATTCTTTAATCCTCTTTTATATGTTGTTTTATTGGTTTTTGTTAGTTTGTCATTGCATTGCATTTTGTTGAGATTGTTGGAGGCGAATGGGCATAGATTTATTGTTTGTTTTGTTGAAGTTGTGGTGATTACTTGTTATTGCATTGTCCTTGTTTTCTAGTGATTTAAGGAGCTCAAATTTGTTTGTTAGTTTCACTTATTTCGTGAAAAAATGTGTGTGCACACCAAGTGTTTGTGAAAATGCCTAGGAGAGAAAAGAGGTCTAGATCATCTAGAAGAGAAGCATCTCCACAACCACCACATCCCCTATATGATCACACATGTTTCAGTTCTTTGGAAAATCAAACATGGCTTGAAGAAATAGCAACTCATTCATGGATTTGTGAGTATAAAATTGTTGAACCACTAGAAGCACAAATTGGAATAACATCTAGATTTCATGTTCTTGGTTGAGATTCAATCATTAATCCTCCTCACATTTACTATTCTAATTTAGTGGAAGAATTTTATGCTAATATTTCTAATAAATTCGCTAATGAATTGGACACCATTGACACTTATGTTAGGCAGATTCATATTCATCCTGATAGAGAATTTCTTGGTCGAATTTTCCATCTCCCTAATCTAATTCATTATCCATCCCATAATAATGAGCAAGTGCCGACAGATGATGAGTTTAATTCTAACATAGCAAGACGTGATTTAGAGCTAGTTTATTATGTAGTAGGTAAGGAACGACAAAGCATTGCACTTCTTATTAAACAATTAGATGGAACACATCGCATTGTCACTTGCTCAATCATAATGTTTTTCAAAAGCTTCCTAATTGAATGAATTGCGTTTCTTGCATGTTTACATTATTTATTGCATGAAAAATGTATTAGGAAATATTCTTGGAATTCCATTACCTGCCATCTTAATTCGTAACATGTGTGAGATTGCTCATAGTACTCCTGGAGTTAAAAAGACTTTTTTCTATCCATTGTGATTAACCACCATTTTTCAAGCCTTCCATCTACCACTTGAGGTTTTTGTAGGTGTTAAGTCCAAAGCCATTATCAACATAACCACCATGAAAAATCTTAAGTATACATGTGGTAATGATGGTATATGGCATCATGAGAGCTTTTCATTCTTACACCCTTGAGAGGAGCAACTCTAGGAGAAAGAGTAAATTGTAGCCATGGAACAAGGACAACATCCACAAAACTTCCCTTCATCTTCTACAGGACCATCCACTTCCAGGCCACACCAATTCACTAGAGACATGTTGCGTCAAGTCCTTGCCAATCAAGATGCCATGCAATCCTAGTTTGCACAACTTGGGATTCAACTCCATCATCAGCTTGACTGTCAAGATGCCCTCCTGGATTCCTACAAGGAGCCTCTTCGTGAGCTCTCTCGTAGCGTGTGACTATATCTCCTCTCTCTTTTATTTTTCTTTTTCTTTTGTGTCTTTAGTGTCATTAAGGACAATACCTACTCTAAGTGTGGGTGTGTGTGTTGTCTTTTATATGTTTTTTGTCATATTTTCATTTTCTTAGTTGACTTTGTTTACATTTTTCTTTCATTTTGCATGTTTTTGTTCTCGTTTAGATATTTTTAATGTTTAGGATAGTTTGTTTTTTATGTTTTTGTTCCCAGTGATATGATTAGTAATCCTTGAATTTAGACATGAGATAGTTGAAACCTTTTGTGTTTGAAATTATTTGAGCTTCTTCTTCCTTCTACAATCCAAAATAACTTTTTGAACTAAAATTCACACAACTTTACAAAGTTGAAGCTTGAAAACTTGATTTTGAATCTTGCATAATCCTTTTAAAATGATTTTTTCAGAAATAATCTTCATGATTCTTTTTATGCTAAAGAGAAGGGTTGATTGAAAGAATTGTCTTGATTTGGCATTTCTCTTTTATTCTCATTCTTATCACTTCAGAACTTGTCTTTTTTACATACTTGAGGCGAAATCCATGGAAACGTGATTAACTCAAGGATGACATAAAGCCTTCTTTGACTCATTTGTGTATTTCTTTAAGCCTACCCTTTACATTATATCCCTTGATCCTTATTCGAGCCTAAATAAGAATAGTTTTCTAATTGTTCTATTTCTTTGATTTTAAGCCTCATTATTTACTTTTCTACCCTATATTTTAAATCTTTTTAAAAGAATAGTGGCCATGTTCTTTTGGAATCTTCTTTTTTTTTTTTTTTTTTGCAAGAATTGATGTTAGATGAAAAGTGAGTAATTGAAGGAGAATGAAGGATGTAAGGAAAGTGATAAATAAAGAAAAGAAAAAGGGATTTGCTTTGAGTTTATGTTGGAAAAAAAAAAAAAAGAGTATGATGAAGTTAAAAAAAAAAAAATCTCTATTGTAAAAAAGAAAGAAAGTAAGAGAAATAAAAGGAGTCAGTGAAAGAACAAGATTGTTGATTCATTTTGATAATATTTGTGATATGAGTTTTGGCAATTTTTGAACTTATCTATTCTCTCATTTATAAATTTGCTTACCGATATCCTTCATTTGTAACCAATTCCAAAAGCCTAACATTATAAGTCAAAAGTTTCATTTGATCCGAGTGGACCTGTTTTTATTATTGGTGGAGAGTGTGTGGATTCACAAGCTCATGGTTGTGATTTCTTCTTTAAAGGCTTCTTGTGTTATTCTTTATTGAGATAGTTTGATAGATTGATTTTATCTTTGGTTTGATTCAAATGATTTTCAAAACTTGAAGATCGAAAGATTTTTGGTTATGTTAGATAAAGAATTGATTTTTTTTTTTTTGCCTAATTTATGTGAAGTTGTAACATGCTTTATGCACTTATTTGTTTTTAATGGGATTTGTGGTTTGGTTAAGAAGGGATAGTGATTGATTAAGTATTTTGGTTTCATGGCTTGTGTTTGATTTGGAGATTACAATATGAGGCCTTGTGTTGTTTGTTGTTGTTATTATTGAGGATTAAAGACAAATTTGCTTGAGGACAAGCAAAAGTCTAAGTCCGAAAGAATGATTTTTACATAATTATGCTAAGTTTTATATCCATTTTATATCATTATCTTATATAACTTAGCTTAATTATGTTGTTTTAGATATATTTTTCTTCATTATGCTTGATTTTTGTTAGTAGTAATATTTGGTTGAAAATTGAGTGAGAAATTATCAGGTTGGCAAGAGAATCTTGTCCAAAACAGACAGTGGCACGATGAAGTGGGGCAATTTGCTCTCCAGCGAGCCATCTGGCTTCAGACGTCCTGTCGGGTAAAGCATCGGATGCTCCTTGGAATCAAGCAAAAAATTGGAGAAGCCATCCGGCACCAAACAGACCTAGCCAGCCCCAGACAACGTTGACAAGCGGCGAGAATTTAATTTATTAATTAGAATTTGATTATTTTCCCAAACTGCTTCGTTTTGTATTAGGTTTTTATTTTGTTATTAGATTTTTATAGATAGTTACTTATTTGTAAGGGGTCTCTACTCCTACAAATAAGTTCTTTTTCATAGTCCTAACACACAACTCTAGATTGATTTTCGAGGATTCCAGAAGACAAAGGGTAGATTTCTCTCTCTTTTCTTATGTATTCCTTGGTTTTGTTTATGATGCCCTCTGTGAGTAGTTCTCCTTTGTTAACAAAAACATGAAGTAGGTTATTTTGATATGGAGTTATGAGATTTGGTTTGTTTTCCTATTAAAGATTTGATCTTTATTATTAAGTATTTGTGCAATTCTCGTTTTCATCTTATTAATTGTGCTTATTAATTTAACCTGATCACTTAGAATAATTTGCATGATTATATTGCTAGAGTTTAAATATTGTTACTATGATTGATAAATCTAATAAGCAGCAACTATTGTTTAAATTTGGTTTGGCTAACAACTTTATTTGACAATAGACAATTGACCTACAGATTGTTTCTTATTAACAGCTTTCTTATTTATATTCTCCTTTTTAAATTAGCTTTTAAATTCTTTATTTGATTTTATTTTATAAACTCTTTCAAAAATTCCCCCTTTTATTAAATTCAATTTTCTAGTAGATTCGACCCTACTTACCCTAATTACATTAATTTTTATAGATAGGTTTAACGTGTTTGTATTAAAACGAACATCAGTTCTTCATTTCAACAGACCACTAACTTTGCTCTCAGAGAGAAATTGAGAAGGTTCTCCTTCCTATTGTAACCCCCTTCTGTATCGAAAGTCCATATATACATCATCCCGAACAGCATTTGTCATACCCGATGCATCCAAATTCTAACAACATCACTTATATCTAATTAATATTGACAAACTAATTTCTTTATATTTTATTTTGGGAAACAGTTGTACAAAATTATATACAAAACAAACGGTCAAGGACAAAGAAATAGAAACAAACATTGCTTCCTCTCTCCCCAACCATCACTCGACGTGTATGGATGAGAGCTTCAAGTTTGACCTGAAATCAATAATACTTACAATTTCTCCAAAAATAATACCAAAAGAAAATAAATTTACTTTTACACCCAATAAATGAAGTCATGAGTTGCACAATTTAATACAAAGAATAAAATCGTACATGTGATCCTTCTTTCGAAGGGGGGAAAGAAAAAATAATTAACAATAAACAAAAGAATAAATAATTAATTATTACAAGAGAAATGAATAAATAATTTAATTGTATTCAAAGTTAATTAGAGACTTGGATTTCTTTGGCATGGCCCTTGTTCTTAGTTGAAATTAACCATCAGCATTGCCGAAGCCTCCCCAGAATCGGCTGCATGTGTAGAGAGAGCAAAACGATTGTATTCCCAGCACTACAAAGAGCAAGACTGTGGAGAACAGCGCCAAACATTTCCAAGAAGCATATAAATTTTTCTTAGCCTTTCTTATGAGTCTAACCATCAGTTTTTTATCATAGTAATCGTTCACCTTCTTGATCGCAATGTCAATGTTAGACTTTTGATTCGTCCTCACGTAGAATCTTTTCATGCCATTGAAAAGATCAGCGATTTCGTCATCCGTTAGTGTGGCAAAGATCACTCCACTTTGCTTCAGTGATTTCACGTCTTCGGCAGTGTCTATTATCCCATTCATGAGATTAACGTATCTTGCAAATTCCAGTGACGATTTCGAGGTTGCCGCCTCGTACGCCACCAAATTTCTCAGTATGGCTTCCGAACTCGAGTTCAAATTTAGGACAGGAAGGTACAAAGTGGCTTCCGTCTCTACAAATTTGATTTCGTGAATTCCTCCACACTCAACGGGACGGAATTTCATGTCCGAATACCGACAAAGATGAGAAACAGACGGGATTGCGATTTCATCATCTAAATTGTTTTCTTCTCCTTGCTGTAATGTGCCTTTCCTGAATATCCCAGAAATGGACAACCAGGGAATGTCGGAGACAACCTTAACCGGCTTCAGAATGGCTTGGGCGCGCTTGTTCCCCAGCGACTCAACCATGTCAAGAATTGCTCCCACGTTTTCGTGAATAACTTCGGGTTGTTCACTCGAGGAGGATGTCCTACTGATGTCGACGTAGACGGGGACTTCTCTTGGTGGACTATCTTCTCTTGGAGTGGGAACGCGCCCAGCAAAATCGATTATCAAATGGTACATGAGATCTAACAAATGACGAGGGGCTGTCCTGTAATTTTCCCTGTCTATACTGATCTTTACCGGGGATTGTGCTTCACAGAAGTCCATAAGCATCGAAAGCAGCTCGCGATCTTGTTCATCGTTATCCGAACAAAGATGGAGACACCTACGAATTTCTTGAAGTAAAACGTAGGGAATTTGGTTCTCCACCATCATAATATCCCTCGTGATGATGGTGTTATCCAACGTTAACGATCTTTTATCCGTTGAACTTCTTGATTCCAAATAAGAATGCAGGAGATTAAGCAAGAAGCAGCCGTCGATCGCGACGATCCAGGCCAAGGTGTCTTGATCGTAGTCCATGAACTTGTTGTAACATGCCCGGGTGCAGGGGTCGATTTCCTTCAGTCTGCAAATCACGAGATCCTGGAAAGTGAACATCTGTTCAGGGGTCGAGATTTGTTTGATGGCAGCGAGCTTGTACCTCTCCATGTGGTACAACTCGGGTCGCAAATGGTGGTACGGACCCAAAGCGATGAGCTGAGGAGTGTAGGCGTCGGGTTTCTGGGAACTCAATGCTTTGGGAACTTCGAAAACACACACCGGAGGGAGATGATCGATCTGAATTACGACGTCTTTTCTGAAAATATTGCTTATTCGCTCAACCCAGCCACGGGCTCCGGAGCACATGGGAACTGTGGACGCCGGAAAATTATTAGAAGACATTTCTGTGCTTATGGATAATGTGAAAACAAATACAGCAGTTCTTGTTTTTATAGGAGAAAATCAGCCCGCCACAGATTCCCATTGATTGGTATGAGGCTGACGTTATTATGAATTTAAATAATCACAATATTAAACCATCGAGAAAACATATAGTAATAATTAAGTATATCAAATAACTGTCCAGGGTCCAATTTGAATTTGTGGGATTGAGTTTTCAGATAATATCTATGTATATATATTAAGGAATTGATTACAAAAAACCACGCAATGATAACTAAGAAATACATAATGTAACTTTGTTTTTGGAAAAATATGTTATCTTCCTTCCAAACTAAATATTTTCATTTTTATTTTAAATTGTTCAAAATTAATTTGAATTGATTTTTTAAATCAAAATTAAGATTACTATTGTAAAAATGAAAATAAGTTGAATTTTTTATTTTTCGAAAAAAAAAGATATCTTAAATATTCTGTGCATTCAATTTTAAATGGATGTATAAAAATGACCGGCGTAAATAGAGATTTCGACTATGTTTTGATTATGGTCGGTTTTTGATAAAAAAAACCAAATGAAGTATATAAAAGTATGCGTTCCAAAAAAGAGAATTGACCGCAGCTTTTTTAGGTTAAGCTTGGCGTAAACAGGAATATAAAGGCAGAGCCGGTTAGGGCGAATCCTTGTAATTTGTTCGGAACGCATGAATATAAAATGGACTAGTTGTGCAAATCCCTTGCATGAATTAAGAATAGATAGAATCAACTGAGAGTTAATTATTAGTAATTAGCGCACGCAGTCGCCATATCTAGACAGCCGCAGCTATAATATGATATTAAACTAAACACGACTTTCCTGCTGATTAGTTTTGCGCGGATCCTGATTTGATACTTATCTTCTCTGCGGTTGAAATTGTGACGACTGACGAGTTATGGTATAAACTACAGTTAGTCTTAACGGTAAAAAGCTGCTTTCATCCCCTATTTATTTATAATTAGTCAGACTACTTTGGACTCTTGTGTTAGAATATTAAAAAATCTCATCTAAAAAAAGTTGCACTCACGTTAAAACATGTACTCACAAAAATTTATCAAATTTACGAAATAAGGCTTTTTTTTTTTCTGAAAAATCAGTATATATATATATATATATATAAACATTCAATTTTAAATTTAATGAGTAATAATTATAATAATAGTAATCTTAAATTGTTCTTAACCAGCATCTATAGGTGTGACCGAATGTTTTGGAAGCATAACTTGTATATTGCAGATGGTAAATTTGATTATATTTTCTTACATACTCTAGCCTTAGATAAGTTTTACATCCTAGCAATTATATAGGTATTACTATAGAGGCTATGGGATACATTTCATACAGTGATCCACTTAAGTCTCTAACGATCAGTTATTAAAAAAAAAATTTCTATAAAAAATTATTTTTTCAAATATATATTCTAAGCTAAACAATAAAATAATAAACTAAATCCAATAAATACTTGATTAAATTTTTCTTTTATTTTTTTAAAAATAAAATATAGTTAACCGTTGAAGATTTAAATAGAACATTTGATTTGATTTCATGATGTGTGCTTGGTAGTGTGTTTTCGTATATATATATCAATTTTAGAAAAAATAATAATAATAATTGTTCTTAACCAGAAGGTTCGAGGCTCCTTCCGAGTTTAGTGTAGCGTAAAGATTCCGGTGGCCGCATGGACGGATGGGATGCAATCAAAACCATTGATCCTTGAGATTTAGGCGAAGAGTCAAAATTTCTAGTTGTGCAAGTGGAAATAGAAAATTAACCATTCTTTTGATACCTGGAATTTTATTTATTTAATAACACATGCATGCATAAAAGGCTGATCATTTCATTCATTTTAATTTTAAAATTATGTTAAGTGCAAATAATGAAACTTTCTGTCAGTTAAGTTTTAAAAGGAAATAAAAATTTAATATGGCATCACACATTCGTAATCAACTCTGATCTTCACTTATTATTGTGTCACATATTGGATAAAGTCAATCCCTCTTAATCAATTTATTTAATGTATTTTGTACCCTAGAAACCAGTGATAAATTTTTAAAGACATAAATTTGTATTGTTACGATTAACCGGGAGTGCCTTGAAAAGTATTCAGAATTAATGCGAAGTGGATTTTTACCATATTCAACTATATAAAAAAAAGTATCGGTTTTGCTAAGGTGCGCTCCGGCGCGCCTTAATGCGCACTCTAACCGTTTCCATAGTGAAATTCTTACTACAGTGTTCATGCAGCTAACCAAGCGGAACAAGAATTCCATTACGGTAACAGTTGGAGAGCTAATTAAGGTGCCCTCCGTAACGCGCCTTAAC